>CM053784.1:83470826-83758326 GCA_028749045.1 Cupressus sempervirens
AGTGGACCAAATCACCAATAGAAACGAAACCATCTTCAAGTCTATGACAATTAATCAAATGATGATGACCTTGCATTTTAACTAATGGTTGTTTTATTTTTCTCTACAATATGATATTCATAAATATGACTAGTATATTTTTCTCTACAGTATGGTATTTATAATAAAAAGAGTTTCCTTATTAAGTTTCATTTTGTTTTCACTAATATAATGAGATGACATTGCTAGAAGATACCATGGATAGTGATTAAGTATATTTACAGTCAGTATGATAAGAGTGTATTTTCTTATGGCTCTTAATAACAAGTGCTAACAAAATATTGTTAACTGTCAATTTTTTTTCACTAATATAATGAAATTTCATTACTAGAAGACACCATGGATAGTGATTAAGTATATTTGCAATCAGTATGATAAAAGTATATTTTCTTATGGCTCTTAATAACAAGTGCTAACAAAATCTTATTCTTGAAAAGTCATTCTATTTTTTTAGGGTATTGACAAGGCATAACTTGGACTCTTTCAGTATAAGACATAGATCATTTTCTTAAATTCCTAAAACTATGGTTCCAATTAAAATGACTTTTCCTATTTTCTTAGAAGATCAATCATATCATTGAATATATTTTTAATCTATGCTTTGAATTATATATAATATTCATCATCAGAATGAGTAAATAATGAGTATAGAATTGTGGATATGAACCTCACTATTTAGTAATCATTATTTTCTCATTTTAATGATAATTCACTAGGCATTAGTTTAAACATATGGATTATAAATATATATAGAGTTCAAAAAGAAAAAGGCAAGCAGACTGAATATTGTGAATAGGCAGAAATTTGTGAAAAAGCAAAATGTAATTCACTCTCATAATAAAGAAGTTTATGCTCGAAGGTATAGCAAAATTAATGTGAAAAACAAAAACTTTCATTATGGCTTAGAATTCAATTCTGTTATCGGTAGAAAAAATGGAGGGGCTAATTCTAGAAGAAGCATAACAGTGTCCACCCAGCACAGAGGAATTCGGTTCCTAACCTCACCATCACTTCCAATAGCTTCTGTGTTTTGGCAAATCTTCATGATCAAGTTTCGCCCAAGCAAGAAATAGACATTCTGGTTCCTTATGATGGTGGCAGTGTTTGCATTCACTCAACTCAAAGCCTAAATAAGCAATTATATTTTTTCAATCTAACCAAGTCTGCTAGTCTAAACTGAAACCCCTTTTTTTAGTGGTAATCAGATTTTAATATTAATGGGCCAGAGCATAGTTTCCCCAATTCTATAAAAACCCTCGATGCCACCACTCAGAAACCCTATATTCCCCTGCACTATTGCACGTCAATTAAAAACCTTGCTATCCATTCTCCTTCTGATTCACTTCCATTGTGTAATCTTATTCACAAAAATAAGGAACAAAAGGTATTAATTATCAGTAACCAAGAAAGCAAAGAATGCTAGCAGGAATGCAAGGAAGTTGGTATATTTTCCTATTAGAATGGCCCTCTTGTGGAACTATACAATGTCACTGAATGGTTAGAAGAATTTTGCAGTGACTAGGTAAGTATGTCGCACTATTTTGATAGATTAATTTATATCCTATGCAATAATAAGAATGTAAAAAAAAAAAATTTAAAAAGCCCAGACTATTTCTTTAATGGACATGCAATCAAATTTTTTGATTGGAAACCCAATTTTTTAGAAGAAAACTTTGAGTTCACTATCCCTACATGGTTCTCTATTAACCCTATACCTCCAGAACTCAAAGACATTTTGATTATAAAAAATATTGGGAAAATTATGGGAAATGTAATTTGGATGGATAATTCCTATGGGAGATGTAATGATATTAAGATCCTTATTGATTGCAATATAAAAAATATGATTATCAGTCTAATAAAAATTATTACTAATAGGTCAATTTAAAACATTTATCCTCAGAGATTTGAAGGTGGTATTACTGAGATCATCAAGTTAGATGATGATTGAATAGATGCTTTTGATATTTTGTTTGTCAATTTTGATCTCGCAACACTTTATCTAGAAATCAGCAACTGGAAGAGTATGGTAGAGGATAAATTTAGGGTAAAGTCAGGTTTGTATTATGATGTAGGGCCACACCACCCTTACCAACTCACAACCAATATCACAACAAGATGGAGACAAAAAGATGACAAAAAGGCTTCATAAAACTCCCATTAATACTTGCAATTCATTACAATATTCTCCAAATGAAACGACTCCAAATTCTTACAATATAAGGGAGATTCCTCCCTAAGGGCTTCCAACTAGAAGAGATTACAACAAAGAGCTTGTTTGCTACACCTTGAGAGCTTCCTTACAAGAGATTACATTCAAAGAGCTTCTACTTGAAGAGCTTCTACAAGTAATTACATTCAAAGAGCTTCACCTTGAGAGCTTGCACTTGAAGACCTTGATTACAAATGAACATAAGCCTTCCTTAAATAGGCACTTACCACCCAATGCATGATTTATCCACAACATTCTATAATATCCACAACCTTCTACAATATCCACAACCTTCTAGAATTTCCACATAAATACAACTAAGCACCACCATGTGGCCCAATTATAAAATTACATTTTCTTTATGGATCACAACAAATATTAAATGCATGATTTAAGGAACTTTCCACAAACTTCTAAGATGCCACCTACACACCTCGACTAATGGAATGACAACTATTTTCCTATTTATGCCACCCATGCACCTCGAAAATAGAAATTCCCTTTTTATTCTTCTTTTCTCCTTTTTTCCCTTATTTTATTTTTTTATTATTTTTCCTTCTATTTTTCGTCACTTTCTCTCTCCTCCGCAATTTTTTTTTTATTTTTTATTTTTTAAATAATTTAATTTTCCCATGCAAGATGCTTCTGCATCAGACTCCCCTGGTAGATAGAAAAGTGTGTCCCACACTTTGATGCCAAAAGAAAGATATACAACCATCTTCATCTTCACCACAAGCTTCCACCTCAACAGGGACAAGAAAACCAATATGCAAATCTTCCACATTTTTTTTTTCTGATACATAATGCTCCTGCATCTGACTCCCATGGTAGGAAAAATTTTATGAATATGGATTCACAAAATGAAGTAGCCACTATTGATATATATATATATTTCTCTTCCTCCAACACATAGCTGGAACAAGTATCTGGTGCCGATATATTTCCTTCTTTCTTCTTTTCCAACAGCTAGTCAGAACAAGTGTTTGTTGCTGAAATTTCTCCTTTCCAATGAACTTTGTCCAAGTATAAATCTCATCCTCATTCAATCTTGTTGAATTAATCACACCCCTAATAAACCTAGCAACACCATACCAATCTTCCTTTGCATGCCATAGATGACTAACAAGATCCTCATGCAAACCATCATCAATATCTTTTAAACTCATATCAAATACAACATCCCATGATTCATAATAATTTACCTCATTGGCATCTTCATCTTTGCTTGCCTCTTTTGTGTCATCAATAATGCATGTAACTACTCCACTTGCCTGATCTCCAACGAAGGAACTATACTTTTCCTCCATTGCTACAATCATCAAATCATCTTGATCTACTTTAGGTTCATAAATCTTGTCATCTTCATGCTCTTCCTCCTCTCTTTCTTCTTCAACTTTAGGTTTGCAAACAATTTTCTCTTTATCATCTTGCTCTTCTTTTGTACCACATGTCTGATACTCCATGGATCTTCTTTCTTTTCCACATCCAAGGAATTATCAACATCTATTTTTTGGTGACGTGCTCTTTGTTTCTGCAACTCAGCTTCTAATTCATTCACTTGCTTCTGTAAATCAACTATCAATGCCTCTTGATTTCTTGCCCTAATTTTCTCTAGTCTAGGAATCCTTAGAATCCATCCAATCACAAAATTCATCTTCATCTTTGTCTTCTCCATAATCGAGTCTTTAGAAGACAAATCTATTGCAACACAATAACCTAGTGCAAACTGCCTCACAATCGGTGATTTGTCTACACAATCAAGAACTTCTTGACAAATTTCACCCAACTCAAGGTCCTAGTGCAAACTTCCTCATGTTCGGCAATCTGTCCACATGCTTAGGAACTCCTACTTTGATACCACTGATGTAGGGCCACTCTACTATCATATTATGAAGGCAACCATGATGAAATAGCTTCCCAAGTTAATGATTATTAGGAGGATTACATTAATTTGAATATAGATAAGATGCTAGAAGAGAGTCAAATTAATATAATAGAGAAGGATCATGCAATGGAGACAAAGAGGCAAGACAAAGGTGGCCTTGTCACGAATAATACTAAGAGATTAAACAGTCATAGGTTGCAGAGTATTATTGTCAAAGATAAAAGGACTAGTAAAAATGATAAAAAGAGGAAAGAACACAGAAAGAAAGAATCAAAACAAGCGAAGTCCTCCAATCCTAAGAGTCCTTCTCCTCCTAATAAGGAATCAAGGGATAAAAATCCTAGCTACGATCTGAGGAAGGTCTCTTTGGATAACAATCATAAGGAGATGCAAGCAAGACAGTCAGAAGTATCCTCCCGAATAATGTATGAAGATGAGCTGTCAAAGAAACTTACCAAATCTTGGCAAACTCCCCCCCTAGGAAAGAGTTGCAGGAAGGTAATGATATGGAAGAAAATCAAGTAAATTACAATACAACAAAAATCCTAGTGGAAATGTTTTAGAACTTCTTAAACAAAGATCTAACAGAGCATGAAATCGAGAATGGTGTTTCTTTGGATGAAATAGACAAAGAAAGGATAGAAAAAATAATAGATGAATTAATCTAGGTCTTTGATTATGAGAATGAGGAAAAGACCAGTCTATCCCAAAAAGAACTTATCAAAAAATTTCTACAATTAGGGGGAGAAGAGTACACTTATGAAGATCTCAAGAGGGATATTCTTTCTCTTGAAAAAGAGGCTAAGGTGAAATGGACCTCAGGGATCCCCAGGGAAGGATCTAATGGTGAGTTTATAAATAGAGATAATTTAGGGTAGCATAGGATTGTGGAGCTAATTGCTCAAGAACTGGAAAAATAAATTAAAGAAGAATCTAAATGTAATAAGTCTAAAATAGCCATGAGTGCACAAGATAACTTGGAAAAGCTAGGATTAGCTATGAACCAAGAAGGAATCAAATCTCCTTACTGTGGGCAAAAAAATCTAAAAGAGTTAGGAGATCACTTAAAGAGCTCAGGGAGGCAGATGGTCAAGCTTGAGAATAGTAGAAAATCAATTATATATTCCATACAGGGAAGAGGAAGAGCCTTCCCAAGGAGACATGAGAATAACTACATGGAATGCTAGGGGTCTAAATGCCCCTAGCAAAAAAAGAATATTAAAACACAACCTTAATAAATTTGAATTTGATATCATTCTACTTCAGGAAACCAAATTGAATAAGGTTGAGGGTGAACATTTTGCAAAACTCATAGGCAACTAGAGCATTATTACAAAAGAATCCATAGGAGCCTCCAGAGGTAGAGGGGTAGTATGGAATCGTAGGAAAGTAACTTTGGATTTTCTTAATTTAAATAACAACTTGGTTAGTTATAAAGGGAAAAGCTTGAAATCTAATCTTTCTTTCATTCTTATTAATGTATATGGTCCTATTAGCAATATTGAAAAAAGAATAGTATGGAATGAAATTAGTCTATTTTTATCTGATCACCAGAATCAGTTGGTGATAATAGGAGGTAATTTCAACACTATTCTAAACATGAGTGAGAAAATAGGGGGATCAGTATAGATCTCTCAATCCTCAAAAGATTTTAAAACTTGGTGTGAGCTACAAAATCTTATTGATGTTCCTATTAAAAATGGTATTTATACTTGGAATAATAGAAGAAAATATTTTTCTTACATTGCTGAAAAATTAGATAGATTTTTCATAAAAGGAGAATTAGATATCACTACTTTAAATATCACATCCACAATTCTCCCAATTTTGGGTCCTAACCACTTTCTAGTTAGGATGGAAATCATAGAACCTCACAAACTAGCTAGGAATTCTTTTAAATGTGAGAAAATGTGGTTCTTAGATCCTAATTTCATAGAAAACATTAAGATGTGGTGGTCCTTGGGAAATTTTGTAGGTTCTAAAATGTATATATTCATGTCTAAAATCAAGATGCTTAAAAGAAAGATCCTTAAATGGAATAAAGAATAGTTCAACAATATTTTTAAAGAAAAATTGGAAGCCAAAAATAAATTAAAGGAGTTAAACTTTGAAGTCATCAAAAATGGTATGAATAATGATAGCTATTGGTTGGAAAAAGAGCTTTTTTCCAAACAGAAAGACTTATTATCCAACAAAGAAATATTCTGGAAACAAAAATCTCGAGAGAAATGGTTAGAAGAAGGAGACAGAAAGAAAAAATTCTTTTATAATTCAACATTGATTAATAGAGCTAAGATTAAAATCTCTAGTATTAAAAACCAATTTGGCACTTGTTAGTGAACAGATTGTCCTTTGCAGATATACATGCAAATATGACCCTAAATGCCCAAATGAAAGAACAAACTAACACCAATGGTTGGAGAGGTTATCTTGGGGTTGATAACCTTCCTCTAAATTTTTATCAGGTAAAGCTCCCCATACAAGATGTTTAATGAATTAAATGTGGGTTCTGTTACAAGAAAGCATGAAAGGATATCAAACATCTACCTATAAATACAGCGTAGATGTAGAAATCTAAACTACAACATGAAAAGGAACTAAAGATTAGAAAATGACACAAAGTTCATTTTTTGGACACTACTTGGCATAATAGAATAAAATAATATCTTCCATTCTCTTAAGAGAAATAAAAATTGGAGCCTTTAAAGATGTTTGAACTGATAATGTAACCAGAAAACAACAATATTGAAATGTAATTTAGAGAAAACTGAGGATGATGCCAAGTTCATTATCAGTGGAAGGAAAATAAACCATAATCAAAGTTATGATATAATTAACCTTCAGTCTCCCTTCCCTGATTGTATAAGATCATGAAATATCTTCTACACATTACAACCAAAACACTATTTCAAGAAAGAGAGAAACCCCTTTCACAATATTACATCAACTATCAAAATCCTATTTCTATCTTAGGCACACAGTTCTAAAAAAGAAAAGAAGGAAAAAGCCCATGCTCTGCCTCTCATAGCCTCTCAAGAAAAATAGAATATCTTTGCAAGATCTCCTCCCTGCCTGAAGCTCAAAGTCTGTAGTCTGGAAGAAGCTAGAATGGAACCCCTTGCACATTTGCTAAGACACATTTATCCTTCCTTGTTGTCAGTGACTATTCAACTTCATAACTGATTCTTGGTATTGGCTTTCTAGCATAGCATCATGTTTTTAATAGAATTCCCAAGACCCCCATGACTCCATTCACTTTTTAGTTATTAAAACTAACCCATAACCTTCCATCTTCAAGTTGGGCTTATAAAATTTTATAAGCATTAAAGTCATGAGTGATTTTAGATTAATTTATCATTTTAAAGATGTGCAGATGCTCCTTTACACAAATGACAGGTCAAATCTTTAAGACGGGTGATGACTCACCTTTCTTAATTTGATAAATACATGGAACATATCTTCCTTCTCATTGTCTCTACTTAATTCACCAGTATGGAGGCTTCATTTGGCATAGTTTATAAGACTTTGAAGCATTATTTTGATGTCATATAATATTTTCATCATACATTTCCAATAATATCATTCTCTTTGAAACCCACAGATAGCATATATTATTCACAAAGTGCTATCAAAGTTTTGTGCTTTCTTTTGATTAAATATATTACCCAATGCTTATAAATTTTTTAATTTGCACTTCATTGAATGTTTACCACTTGGGAGTTATTGTTCTGTTGCTAAACATGACCATGAGCTCCTCTAGAATGGTTGGTGTTCAAATTGATCCTAAAAGCATGAAGGCTTGTTTGGGCATATGATCATGGTGAGCATAACATGCCATCTTTCATTTTGGTAACTCCTTCACACTACCATGGGACATACGAGCTTCCATCCTAAAATTCTTACTGGTTTATTTAAGGAGATTCCTGGCATTGTAAAAGGTAGTTCAGGGTGGAGTTTGAGAGGAGGTACTGAAAGGAGAAATTATCTCAACGTTTATGCTATTGTAAGCCCTTAGGGCATGTTTTGAAGTTTATTTTCTTTGTACTGAATGTACCAGCTTATTTTTTAGTTAATACAATTTCTCTTTTTCTGTTGTGTCCATTCTATTCTTGGGTTGTGTCTCCATCACTTTCATATATGAAACACAATTTTTTAATATTTGAAAATCCCAATTAAACCAACCTCTTGGCCTGCAGCTTCCTAGGAACATATATCTTCTAAAATGACTTACCTTCACCCACACACTGTTGATGACCATTGTTACATGGTGATATAAGTTGAAAAATATCCATATGCTCTGAATGATGGATCTTCTATCATGGAAAACCAGAGTTTGTTCATTCATTAATAAGGAATCACTCTAGCAACGCTTTGTGTTTTTCCTCATCTTTGTGGAATGTCTGAAGTTTTTGATTATTTCCATTCACCATCTCTTATGTCCCAAGCCTTTCTCAGATTGAAAGTGTTTGAAGCACACATGGCATTTTCCATCTTCCTGTCGGCACTGGAAAAGACACAAATTAGGAATGGATGCTTTGGTTCATCTTTACATACCTCAGGGTGTTGGGTTTACATGTCAATCAACATTTTATCAAACTAGTTGAACTTCTGTTAGATTATTATCAAATAAATCACATACAAAAGTGAACTTTCTTTCCATAAACATCATACTACAAGAAGGATCAAAACTTCCAGCTTGTGATTATGTACTTTTTGAAATTATGCCTGACACTCCAATTGCTTCATTTGTGCTTCAGCGGTGGATTTGTTGCAACAATAAGCCTTTCATTATGTAAAATCATGTGGCCTACCCAAAATCTTGATTTTTCTCTATACCTATACAATTGGGATCATGGTAGATTATTTTGTGGTGACACCTATAGCCACATGCCTCCTTCTCTTATGTGTTGATCTATGATTATGTTCTCTATACTTATTTAATTGAAACACTAATTCTTTGGACTTGTGAATGCACAAGTTATATTTGTATACTGGCAATGAACTCATTGAATTTGAGCCACAACTTTGTATCAAACCTTGAACCTTGATTTCATGATGTGACCAAACTAAGGGAATACACTTCTTGGATGATGGTTTGAACCTTTGGATCTATATTTTGAAATCATCATACTGAAACTGGTGTTCTAATTAGATCTTTGAATTATTGAGTCTGAACTTTGCACTGACCCTAAATTATGAATTGAGGTTGGATTTTAAACTTACCTGAATTGACAAATCTACGTGAGCACATTGAACTATTTTGAACTACTTTGAACTGCTTCAAACTTTGGTTTGAAGTGGTTCAAAAACTCTGTACTTGAAGTTTGAACTATTGAACCTTTGCAACTACTGAACTGACAAAAATTGATCATGAATTGTGAACTTTTCTAAGTCAACCATTCTACACTTTGAACCATGAGTCTGAATTCTAAACCTGCATGAGAAGATCGAACCACTCTGATAGCTATTCTATTATGCTACCTTGAAACAATGAGCTTGTAGAATCATTTGAGCTGACAAAGTGATCTGAGTCTGAAATATGAATTGAGACAGAATTTTGAACTTTTGTGAACTAACCAATATGCATTTTGAAATACCTTGAACCACTGAAAAGAACCTTGAAGTTTTTCTATGATGGTATTTCACTTTTGGGTTGGGGGGCATCTCCAAACTATGGCCTCTGAATATTCTATCCCTGCATCTTGAGTCACAGACTAGAGCCAAACTTTGAACTTTTTTGAATTAATGAATCTACATTTTTAACCCAAAGTCTAAAATTTGTTTGTATTGAACCTACAGGATGAGTCAGCTTAACCATTGAACTGCTTTGAACTATTTTGAACTACTTTAAACTTCAGTTCAAAGTGGTTCAAACTCTACGCTTGAAGTTTTAAAATTGTGTCCATATTAGGTGCTAACAGCACCCTTACTGCAAAACCTAGTGAGATAGCTGATATTTTGATTAATCACTTTTAGAACACTTTAAAAAACTATGCGGGCTCTAATAGAATTGCCCAAAGCAAGATTTTAGAAGTCATTCCTAAAGTTATAAATAAATAGGACAATAAAGCCCTCAATAAACCCATCACATTAGAAGAAGTTAAAAATGTTGTCTTCAATATGAACCCAGATGAATCCCCTAGCCCTGATGAATTTTAGGCCTTTTTTATCAAAAATGTTGGGATATTATTGGTATAGAATTATGGGAAGTTATAGAAGCATCGAGGCAAGGTGGATCTTTGCTAGCTGAAATTAATTATTCCTCTTTCACCTTAAGTCCCAAGAAATTTTAACCAAAAAACCTAGGAGATTATCGGCCTATTGCTCTTTGCAATACCATTTACAAATTTTTCTCTAAAATTTTAGCTAATAGATTGAAGCCATTATTATATAAGATTATATCTAAGGAACAAACAGGGTTTGTTCCAAGTAGATCTATTTTAGATGGTATCATCACTATTTAGGAAACCATTCATTCAGCTCAAAAGAATAAAAAGGCATGTATGTTTATGAAATTAGATATCCAAAAAGCAGATGACATGATTGACTAGAGATTTTTATGCAAAACTCTAGAGGCGTTTGGTTTTTCTAGTCAGTGGATTAATCTTATTTTCAAATTTATTTCCACCACCAAAATTTTAGTTCTGGTTAATGGCTCTCCGAAAGGTTTTTTTGAACTCTCTAGGGGTATCAAACAAGGGGATATGCTATTTGCTTTCCTTTACATCATCATGGCTAAAGCATTTGGGAGAGCTCTAACAAAGGCTCAAAATGAAAAAGGTATTATAGGAGTGACAGCCACTAAAAATATTCCTAATATCACACGTCATCAATATGCTAATGATACCATACTACCAAGAGAAACTTTGATTAAAGAAGCTACTAAATTAAAATCTATTATTAATAATTACATGAGTGCATCTGGATAGAAAGTCAATGAAGCTAAATCTGAAATATTTTTCATTAATACAGAAAGCAAGTTAGAAAGTCAAATATGTAAGATTATGGGATATAAGAAAGGTCAATTCCCATATAAGTATTTAGGTATAGAATTAGAAAGAGGAACTAAATCTAATAAAATTTGGCATAATGTTCTAGAGAAACTTGAATCAAAAATTGGAGGTTGGAAAGGGAAGTGGTTTACTAAAGCTGGTAAGAAGGTCAAGATCAGTTCAATTCTTGCTACAATCCCAACTTGCCCCCTTTCATGTCTTCCTATTCCCAAACACTTAAACCATAAACTAGAATCCAAATTAAGAGATTTCCTCTAGAATGACTATGAGGAATCCAAAAAACTTGCCCTTGATTGATGGGATCAAATTTGTAAACCTACAGAATATGGTGGATTAGGCATTAAAAACCTTTATTTGTAAAATGAATCTCTAGGGGCCAAACTAGTCTGGCATCTCTACTCAGAAAGGGACCATAAATCGGCTAAGATCCTCTACTACATATATCTAAATGTGGTAGATCCCACATCAATATTTAGATCAAAATCCCTACCTAAAGGATCTAAATGTTGGAATTTTATGGTTAAATGTCTTAATTTAGTTGGTAAATACCTGACATGGGATGTAGGTATAGGTGATTCAACACTCTTTGGGAAGATTCTTGGGATGGGCATCCCCCCATAGAAATGGAATCTTCCCTTGGTAATCTTAAAGAAAAATTGATCAATGCATGGGGTAATAAAGTGAGCAACTATAAAGATAAAACCATCAAGGAAGACTCAGTCGTATGGTATTGGAAATCTATTAAGGAAATAGGAAAGGATCCTGTAGTAATTAAGGCCTATGAAAAAAATTTATAGTCTAGGAAATTAAAACAAGCTGAAAGCATGGATAAACTCATTTGGGTTGCATCTAAAGATGGTAAATACAATGTGAAAAGTGGATATAATACTTTGATTAATTCCAAGAAATGGGAATAAATAGACATCTCACTAAATCTCTATTGGGACTCTGCTTGTTTACCAAAGGCTAATTTTTTCCTCTGGCTGGCAATTCAAAATAGAATATTAACTTGTGATAGACTCTAGAAGATAGGGTTCTCTGGTACATCTAGCTGTGTTCTTTGTAAAAAGGATAGCGAAATAGTGGACCATCTTCTGTTTAATTGCTCCTTTGCTAAAACTTGTTGGGAATGGTTAATTAAGAAATTAAATTGGTCATCCCCTTTTCCCAGATCCTTTGAAGAATTTATTAAAGGGTAGCCTTATAATATTTGTAAAGGTATTTACAGTAAATTATGGAATATTTTTTCGTCCATTATTGCATAGGAAATCTGGAAGGAGCAAAATAGAAGGATTTTTAATAACATTGAGATGATCCCAAAAGAAATAATGATGAAAATAGAAGCTAGTATAGTAGAAACTACCAACTCTTATCTTAGAAAAGCAAAATTCGAAGAGGGTTCTTTCTCTATTTGGGATGGTATTATCAAAAAAGCATGGACTAATTTGATCAACCCCCCCTAGTCTATATCAAGCAAAAAAAGGAAGCTAGAAAGGATTGCCAATGGAATCCACCCCCAAGTGGATGGATCAAACTTAATTTTCATGGTGCCACTAGAGGAAACTGTGGAATAGTAGGAGTAGGGATTATAATTAATAATGATAAAGTTGATTGGTTATCTAAGAAAGCTCTTTCTATTGAATCCACCTCCAATAACTTAGTAGAATTTAGAGCCTTAGAAGAAGGCTTATTATTATGTATAAGATTGGGTGTTTCTAACATTTTCATTCATGGGGATTCTCAAATTGTGCTTAATTCCATTAGAAAGAAATGGAACCCTAATTGAGTGCTTAATTCCAAATTAGAGGACATTATTAATCTTCTAAATAAATTTGAAGATGTTAGGATAGAAAATATTTATAGAGAAGGTAATATGGTAGTAGAAAGCCTAGCTAATTTAGGAGCTGATGGTCACTATCTCTTCGAATTGAATAGTAATTACTATCATATTCCTATACAGGAAGGGCTCCAATAGAAATTGTAGCTTAGTTTATTAGTTTTGTCTCTCAAATCCATATTATTTTGACCCCCTCGATGTTGGTTAGCTTTTTCTAGGTTTGTGTCTTACTATTACGATCACCGTATTAAGATATTCACCTTTATACTCAATAGTTTTCATGATTCTTACACATGCCATTTAGAATTCTTATCTAGAAGGTTCTTAACTTCTAGATTCTTCGCCTTCTTTAAAATTTAAGCCTGATTTCTTGTATGTCATTTTCTTTGTCATCATGGATACTAATATCAGTATTTTTCACTCACTAAAAGCAAGGACAATGGCATTTAGGGCTTAGATCAAGCTAGAAAGGTGGAATAGAATTTTGAATCTAGTTAATGACATGACTAGAATAGCTCTAAACAGAGTTCTCGGTGAAGATGTTTTTAATTACGACTTCTCCTAGAGAACAAATACCATTGTTATATGGGCTTTCATTAGAGTCTTAGCTAAAGAAAGGGTTGAGAAATGGGACATTTTTAAACTCTGTAATAATTTGTTTAATTTGATTCAATGTGAAGGTTTAGAAGAAGCTTTCTTCATTGTAGATGACAAAGGATGGGTGCCTCTCCTTGAAACATATATGGCTTATCCACAAGGTGGTTTGGTGTCCGCCATTGTTTCTAGGAGACCTACCTTACCTATCAGGGACAGTGCCGAATTCCCCAAAATTTGGCCAAAAATAAAGGCCAGCATAAATTTCCTCTTGAGATGGAGAGGAATAAGGTGGACTCTAATGTAGAATGGCTAAAGAGTTATCTCAATATCTTTGGTGCATATATCGAACCTGGTGCAGTTATAGAAAATTGGGATACTCTGGATTACAATATGCCTAATTTTGACAAATCTAGCAAAGAAAGGAATGCGCTAGTTTTCCCACCCAATTTTCACTCGAAGGATTCCCATGAAATCACTGAGATCATTATGGTTTTTAACAAGTCTAGATAATTTTCCTTTTAAGTATCAATTTTCGTGATAATTTTTGTTGAAGTCATCTTCTTTATAGCCTCCTTGTTAATCATCTAGGAAATATGTTCTAAATAGATTGCTACTCTGGTAGATAGTTAGTTGTTAGGACCCTTACATTTTTTCTTTGTTTTGTAGTATCCATCTATATTGCTCATGTTGATATCGGGGGGCCCTATTTTTATTCCCCCTTAGAAACTGGTACTATTTTTCAGCTTGATTAAGACATATCTAAGTAGTATTGTTGTTTTAATTAATATACATACATTAGTATTACTTATGTTTATGGTTTAAATTTTGTTATGTTGATATTTTCATATTAAAATCCTACAATTCTAGGTATACTTGAGGCTTCTTATGAGTTCTATTATATACTCTGGTGTTGTTCATTTGAAGAACTCTATTTAGACTGAATGTAGGGTATTATTTTACTTTCTTATTTAGACTCTTGTTCAATTGATAGTTGATTAGGTTTATGTATATTTGGCTTAGCATTCTATCATTTTGGATTCAGTTTTTGGGGGCCCTCTACATGTTTATGCTAGTATGCATTCTCTCCTAGTTTGGTCTTATTAGTTCTATACTATCTAGTCTTTATTAGATCATTCGAGATTGTGGTTTCATCATGAGTGATTCAGATTTTTTTAGTATGTTTTCCTTCACTTTTAAGTATTAGCATTTATTGATTAGTTTGTGCTTATTTATATAGTTTAAATGAGTATTTTGGCTTTGTATCTCATTAATTTTTATATATAAGTCTAGTGTGTTGAATCAATGCTTATATTTAAAGGCATATTCTCATTGGTGTATGGCACATTTGCAAGGTATGCTCATATAGGTATATTCATGTGTACTTGTTACAAAGAGAATGAACATATACATAAGCATATATTTATGTGAGCAAGCATGTCTCTTTTCTTATTTCAGTTTCATCCATTATCTAGTTTTTGGAGCCTTCGATTGCTCCTATATGGTTTTATCCCTTTTTAGAATTTGATGTGTTCCTACTTCATTACAAGATTCTTAGATGCTAAGTTGGATTTTTGGTTTCTTTCTTGTAGATTATGAGATTCGGGAAGAAATCTATTTATTTGAGTTCAATTTTGGCCTCCTTACTATTAATTAATTGGTATTTAACTTCCTTAAAAATGTCTAATGCTAAATGATCACTAAATGATTTATATTTTTTACTAACCTATCCATTGTATCTAGATATTTATGGTGTTTTTGTGGGTGTTTATAGGAGAATTTTTATGCTAGAGTTCTATCCTTCCAAGATCTACCTCCAGCGAGAAGCTTTGAGTCTCATAATTACATCAAATCCTGATAAAGGATCCAAGTTTAAACTCTTGATTCACCCACCCCCCCCCCCCCACCCTAGAAATTTACCTTTCCCACTTGTAATTCCAAAAATTGGTATCAGAGACTAGTTCTTAGAAGAAGAAGCTTTTCCATCTAGAGGAAAGATCTTGAAATGGAAGTCTACAAATTGGGAAAGACCATTGAGAACTAGGAGATTGAGATAAATCTTATACTACATCAACTGAATGAAGCCAAAGATGCCTTGAAGAGTTCCTTGAAGAGAAGGAAAGAGATTGCTATAGTAGAAAATGACACGCAATACAAAGAGATTGACACCACAAAGCTATTTGCATATGGTAGCTCCAATGAATTTGATGCATCAATTGTAGATCTAATGGAGAAGAATAGAGCACAAATTGAAGAAATAAAAAATCTCAAGTTCGAGCAAGAATCACAAGCTATATTGCTATGTGAGGTGACTGAAAAAAAGAAGAAAGCCATAGAAGACAAGGCCATGATTGAAGAAGACAAAAGAATGCTGGAAAATAGATTAGAAGAAAAGCCAACAAAGCTATCCAGGATCTCAAACATGCAATTGGATACCTTGAGCCAAATAATCAATGCTCATCATGAGTTGAATGTCAAGGACATTGAAATAACTACATTGAAGTTACACAATGACCTAAAAAGAGAAAATGAATTTGCTGAAAGTTTCAACAAGCCAAATGAAGCCATCAAATACTTTGAAGAATTACTAAAATCCCTTACATCTAATAGAGATACAATAGGACTAGGCTACACAAGCACTAAAGAAGGGGAATCATCCAAAGTTGCTAAAGAAAGGAACAACAGAGATAATAATTCCAAACTTGCTTGTCACAATTGTGGAAAGAAAGGACATACTTCTAATGTGTGCAGGAGAAAGAATTCAAATCAAAACACAAAGCCTAAGAACATGGTTTATTTTCATAAGTGCAATAAACAAGGTCATCAAGTGCATGAATGTAGAACCAAAACCATGCATGCACCAAAATTTGAAGCATATTGCTACAACTATTAGAAGTATGGACATAGAGCCTTTGAATGTAGATCCAAGTCCACATGGTCATCAAGCAAGCAACCAAAGGTACAAAGCTATGGAAACTCTTATAATTGGGATTACAATACAAGATATAGCTATCGCTATTGTCAAGAATATGGACATGTACCTTAGAATTGCATTAGGACCCACTTCAATGGTAACTACAAAAGGTGGTTGATTCAAACCACATGCTTTAGCTATTTGAAGACTAGTTATATTAGCAAACATTGTCTAACTAGGTCAAAGACACCAAGTAGTGAATTTGATAAAGGCAAAGGTAAGGAAGATATTGAACACACCAAGAATGAAATGAATAAGACATGGAAGAAGAAAGATGGTTGTAGTACATCAAATGGAGAAGGGATCACTTCACCCAATGGGTCAAGTGGTCACTCCTCACCAAAACAACAAAACAAGAGGTATGTGGGACTAATATTCAAAGTATTATATCATACATTAGTTCCAAAAGAAGCTAGTACTAAAAAGACTACATTAGCATGTATGAAGATGTAAGATGTAGTTGAAAATTCAAGATTAAAATTTTATGTTTTCATGTTGCTACCGAGCATGAAAAATTTTCAATGGATGTCGAGTGGAATACTAGTTAGTGTTGAGCTACCAAGCTAGCTAGTTGATGTTGAGTCTATAGTAGGTGTCGAGTGATGGTAATACATATAGATGCCAAGTAAATCTGAAATTTTCTTGATGTCAAGTTTACAGTTCTATAAGCACTAAGCATTAATTGCAAGGTTTTTGTAGGGTATATGGCTCTTTTTTGCTCACTTCTTGTCATTTCAAATTTGAGCAAGAGCTAAAGGTGTAGAAGCTGATTTAGAAGTTTGTTTGAAGTGACTACAAAGATCTTAGCAACGATTTCACTCTTGTTCTTTGAATCTCAAAGGTATTTATTCACAAGCTGAGCTACACAGCTTGTATTTGTAGTAACCCTAGTCTATCATACTGGCGTCAAGCTCAAGAAATATAGAAGAAAAAGAGGTGTTCAATGTGAAATTAGTTAGTAATGAGGTAAAACAACCAAATTTCTGAGAAATTCTAGATGTTTCTTATAAACAAGACCCACCAAGTACATTATCCATGATTCCCCTGAAAGTTATTATGGTTTAGGATATTAGATAATATTATAGCTCCAAGATAGGTGGAATTGGTGATATGGAGATAAGGGAAGCATATGACAAAATTGTGTCAAAATGGTGTCTTAAAGGAACAATTCAAAATCATAGAAAGGAAGGGTTTGGCATGTGCCTTAGAATTCCCCATTGTTTTCAAAACTGACTCAATAAGTATAGTACTGAGTACAATTCAAGATGGATCCCTATGGCTAGAAGGAGGACCAATAAAGATTTCAAAGAGAATAATTCATAGGGTGACTAGTTTTCCAAACCTAGATTGGCCAAAGACTCTACAAAATGATTCAAAAGAGGTAATAGAAAATAATACAAGTGAAAAATGGAATAAGTGTGGAATGACAATAGACACCATCATAGATCCACTATTAAACTTTGTGGTAAGGGTTATTTCTCATAAGATTTATGTATCAGGTAGATTGAATGGCATACCTTATATTGCAGTGGATGTGGGATATAAAATTGTAAAGAAAGATCATACCTATGATCTAGATGAATTTCAATTGCAAAAAATAATTGAGAACCTTGGAGTAGTTAGAAAGACAAAGAGTGCTTAGTGCAAATTTGGATCAATTCTAATTTGCATTTTTTTCTATGTACAGAACACATTCCCACCTTTTGGTAAAATAGGATAGTAGCTACCCAGATAAATGAGTATATTGAGAAGATGGGTGAGAACTTTGAAACTATCATGACAAGCTATTTTGAAGACTTTAAGAAGAGTATGAAGCAGAGGATGAGATATACATGTTTCCTTAGTTGAACAGTATTGCAATGACATATTTTTTCTTTTTTATATTGTTTACACATATGTATAGGCTACCATACCTAGGGTAAGATGGCTAAGACCCTTATGATATGAGATTAATGTTGATGAAGCCTCAGCAACTATCACTACACTTGTTACTGAAGAAGTTGATAAAATAGCCAAAATATTTGGAAATTATGATTTCATGAAGTCCAAAGTAGAAATGGAGTTGAAGATAGCCTCCACACTAAAGAAGAAAGACAAATCGGTGAAGAAATTAAAGGCCAAATTCGGTGAAGGTGCTGAAGAAGAAGAAGAGGAAGGTGATGAAGAGGATGAAGAGGAAGAACAACAAACTAACTAAAGAGCCTCTTGCATTAACCCAAGGCATGGGTGAGGATAAAGAAGAAAAGTCCAAGGAAGCACTAATACATGCTGAGCCTAAAAAGAGAAAGGCCAAGACACAACCTGTGGTCAAAGCTAAGAAGGTTGCAAAACCTAGTCTAACAAAACCAATAGCACTAGCTAGCACAAGAGCCACCACTAAAAAGGCCAAGGAGTAAACAAAAGAAAAAGAAAAAGAAGAAAAGAAGGAAGTACATTGCTCAACAAGATTAAGATGAGGAAAGAACTAAATCGGAACAAAGTGGTAAGCCATACACCACTTTCTGATCTCAAAAATATGTGTGAAAATATCAGAAATAATGTTGATTTATCTAGTCTAAAGAATGTAAATTTTGATAATTTAGAAAAAAAGGAGAAAAATATAGTAGAAGAAGCCCTATATAAAATGATGTCCAAATTTAAGAATACGACATTAGAATTTTCCAATTCAGTGTCCAAGGTATTGTATGATTTAGTTTAGAGAAAATGAAACTATTGTTTAAATTAGGAAAAGCATATAAGGGAGAATACTCTAGCCCGAGTCATGTTAGAGCTAACAAAAGAGAAAATTACTAAGGAAAATAAGAAATACGATGGAAGATTCACACCAAAATATAGAGCCTTTAGCATTCTTTAAAATGACATTGAAGATGTTGTGAAGAAATCCACTCAAATGTGGAAAATTATTTATGGATTAACAACTCTGAATCAAGGAGATAAGGACCTCTTTGAGGGTAAAGATGATGATAAAGAATAGGATGATAAGGAAGATAGCAAGGAAAATAAAAATATAGAAAAGGAGACAAAAAAGATCGACACTAACATGACAACAATTGTCCAATAGCATGAGGAACAGAGTGCAAGACACTCAAATGTCTAGTGTTAGTCTTCCTCATGATATCAATGTACCTACAAAGACTATAATTATCAAGGATGTGTCTGATGTATCAACTTAGAACATCAATCCATTAACTACAAAAGATTTGAAAAGGATCTTAGATCAATCTACACTACCAGCACAACTATGCTCAAATGCAATATTGATCAGTGTAGAAGAACTTCAAAAGTTAATAATAGAAGTTACAAGGGATAAGATGAACACACACGAACCACCTTCTTCCATCCCTACTATTACTAGTGATCAACCTTTGATTCCAATAATAGACACATCAATCAAGGTTGACACAAGTGCCAAAGAAGACACAGTTGAGTAGAGGCAAACTACCAAAAAAGAGGAAAAAAAGATAGCAATAGAGAAAATAGGATAGATAGATACATCTTTGCCAACAACATAGACACAAGGTGCAACTCAACTCATTGTCATTGATCAAGATAAGTCTAAAGAAGGTGGAAAAAAAACCAAATGTAAAAGAGTAGGAGGCCATTTAAGCATTGGTAACTTTACCAACATCAAGCTCCTCACCTACAAAACTTCTTCAAAAGCCAAGCATAGAAGAAATACCACTACAAATCTTAGTGCCAAGCACAAGCTCTTCTAAAGTTGAAAAGGTAATTCACTATGGTGATATCACTTTAGATGAAGAGATAGTGATTCCAAAATTTGATTATGACACAATGACAATTTATCAAATAAGAATTTTACAACAAGCATTAGAGAAGAAAAAACACCAAGAAATGCTTAGAAAGGAGTATAGACAAAAGCAAGCATTACAAGAAATTAAACACATCTTTTTAGATGCATTCAACTTGTCTGCTCCAAAAGAAACCAAGCCAGTATTTGAATAGTTGTCAGATATTGTGGAGAAGGTTAATAATGAAGACCTAGATACAAATGCCAAACTTTTGGAATGGTCTAAAAGAAAGTTTCAAGGAAAAGTGAATGAAAAGACATCTGGTGATATAGAACTGTCATAAGTTGCTTTGGCAAATAAGGTTTAGGATGTGAAAAAAGTACTTGAGAATATTTTCTCATTGTACACCAAACTATGCGATCCCACCACTAGTACATTGCACTTGTTTTTCTACAAAAAATTTTGACCAAAGCTATTATTCCTTCTTCTTTTTTTCATTCTTACATTGGTTGAAAATAAAAATTTCATGCCCAATTTGTTCAAAATTTGTACCAACCTATGTTTTCCCAAGTTCAATTTCAACCAAGTCAATGTTATAACAAAAAAAAAAAAGTTTCATTCATTCACAAATTCACCAAAAAAAAAGAAAAACTTTCATTAATTCACAAGTAGTCCTCAAGGTATGTGCATGAGTAGGAAAAAAATTGGGACTTCATTCCCATCAAGTCAAAGTCATTGATAGATTGGGGCTTTTCCCATTGTGGCTTTGTGCAGATCAGTGGGCATATGTTAAGTCCTAGGTGTGGAGCTGAGCCAAAATTCTATTGTTTTAGGTTTTTCAACTTCTCTTCCTATATTATTCTCTTGGATGCCCTTGTTTTGAGTGTTGAGATCGAAGAAAATAAGAATGACACTAAAAGCTCTGTGGGTGGTTTCATTATTATTGAGCTTAAAGGAGGAGGAGTAGAATCTAGCCCTAATTATTAAGCTTCAAAGGACAACAAGCAAGGACATTACCTATGGGAGTAAGAAATTAAAGAAAGAGGATTCGGTGAGAGGAAAAGGCTTGAGCCAAATCAAGTGCTTAAATTTTCTACTTGAAGTTTGGGCACTTTTTCGACCAGCTTCTAGGTGTCATGTCCATGGGATCATGTGGAGGCCCAACTAGTTGTAAAGCCTGGAAACCATTAGACCAAAAGGGTTCCTAAATGTTTCAAAGGTATTATATGGGGTTTTAATCTTGTAGAAATTTTCTGTTTTTCTCTCTCATTGGGATGTCTATAAGTTGCTCTTTGATTTCTTTCTATTTAGGTTTTTGGATTGATTTCAAAAGACTTATATTTTTTTTTTTAACTTAGATTTCTACAGTTCAACATTCAAAAGAATTTTTTTGGAATCAACAGTTAATAGTTTAAATCAGATTGGCATCTCAAGGTTTTAAGATATAATTTATTAAGTTTAGTCACTCTTTCTATTCAAATATTAGGATATGCTTCAGAACAAGTGCTGATGTTTTCTTTGCCAAATGTAAATTAAGTTCATCACTACTCAATTATGGCTCTACTTAGTTTAAATAAAATTAATATAGGACCATGAAGGTGCTACATTTTTAACCTAATGTTAGATCTATCTATGAAAACTTTAGCAACCGGGTCTGAAATAAAGATTCCCACTCTTGAAACAAAAGTCATTACATTAAAGTTCATCTTATTATTATTATTATTATGTTGAGAAACGAGGTCCGTATGTTGCCTATCTTTTACACATCACATAAATGTACTATTATTCCCTAACTTAGGTATTGCTTGTCTATTCATTATTTATCTATTTGTTTCAATGTTAATACTTTTTGAAACACTAATTTTGGTCATGGGAGAAACATAGGGAAAGAAGAAAGGCTTGGTAAGAAAGTGTACAATGTAGAAGAGAGTGCTTTTGTATACCATGGTGGGCCTAATGAGCTGCTATATGACATCTTCAGGAAGACAATGGAGGATAGATACAAGGTACACTCTCATTATTATCTTATTAGCAAGTTCAACTTTCAATTGTAATCATCACATATTAATCACTAATTACTGATTCTTAACAAGATTAATGTGTGCTACTGATAATTGAATGATCAACTTGTTAGTCCATGTTGTCCATAGCCTAGGACTAATGTTTACACCTATATTTTCTATTTAATCATGACTTGGGAATCATTCAAAAAGGAAAGTAATCCCATCAAATAAGCATCATTTGTCATTTTCTATTAAATATTTGTTTTATTCACAAATTTGTAACTGTCTCATTGGTCTAAACTTTTTTTCTTAAAAGTCTTATTTTTTGGAATGCAAAATTCTAATAAAAATATGTATGCCTAGGTCATGGAAAGAAAACCAAATGTGCTTTGTACAACCCACTACATGTGGCTTTTGCATGTGCTCATCACAATGGTGTCAATATTATTACTATAGCTATGTTTGATAATTTTTGCAAGTGATTCTACATTTTAAATGCACAGCATGCAGCTTTAGATCAGTAGGTATGGCCATTGGGCTTTTTATCTTTAACATGATGATTTTCATTCATTTCTTATTTCCAGAGTAGATGGAAATCACATGTTTCTCCTCTTTTGTAATTGTACTACGAATATTTTTTTGATCAGATCACTGGGTTGAAAGTTTCCCTTCCAACATTTTTCCTCAGCACCATTCACACTTCTCCCATGTGAATTTTACTCCCCCATTACATAGTGCACAATAAAAATTTCTGTTAAGGGTTTTAAACTAAAAAATTACACCTATTAAATATGTTCACTTATGTTGATAAGCCATTCAAAAAAAAATGTTGTGTGTATTGCATGCAAGTGTCTCTCTTCATGAGATAGTTCATCTAATGATTAGCCTTATTGTGTTTTGTAGGCATGCTCATGAGATAGCTTATCTAATGATTAGCCTTATTATGCTGCAGGGTTTCTAAATAGGAGAAAGTAGCTCCTTCCAACATTTATGTGGCATTTAAATGCATTTGTCTTTTCTAATAGTTAGAATTTGTTATAGTTTCATATAGGCAGACATAATATGAAATGAAGATCTTAGGGATATAACCTATTTAGTTGAGGATGTAATGATATATCTATGATTTTGATAGAATAAATTACTTTCTTACATAAGATGAAGCATATGGCCTATCATTTTTGCCACCATATTTAAGGATACTTGTCACCATATTTAAGGAGACTGGAAAACTATAGTCCTGGAATGAATTTTATTGTTGTCAATTTTATACACAAGAAGATACCAATTATTGCAAACTTGAGCCTAGGCACTTAGACATAATGGCTCAAGTAATTTTAAAGAGGTTTATGGTTCTAGCACTCAAGATTGGTTCGTATTTTATAGTTTCATTATTGTGGCACTCAAGATCGGTTCGTATTTTATAGTTTTATTGTAGTCAATGTAGAGATGTAATTTTATTTATTGTTACATGACTTGACTAATTTCTCATTTGGCCTAGGGATATCTATAAACATAGTTAAACCTTCTAAAGCTCTCATCATCCAAGAAATTTAAAAAGCCTCCTTGAGGTTGGTTTTTTTTTAATGTTTGCACTATGGTTTTTTATGATGATTATATATTCATTAACATTCAAGGTTTATGAAACTGTAATGTATTGTTGATGTTAGTTTGTTGTTAAGTCAGGAATTCAAGATTTATGCAACTCTAATGTATCTTGAATGTTGGTTTGTTGTTAATTCAAGAAAATAAAAAGAAGAGTTTGGACATTCAATACAATTTTCCCATAAGATGTTCACCATTCTATTTATCTACACATCCAAGTAATGATTCATGTGGTTTTGATGATATTGGTTGTCTAGTCAAGTTTAAAAAACTCTCTCAAAGCAATGACAAGCTTATCAAAAAAAATTGTCCAAATGTCTCAATTGTATATGCAGACTATTCTTCAGCTACAATGAAAATTTTAAGAAATCTTGAGCAATATGGTGAGCTATATTTTAAATGCTTATATGTTTACTAGGTTGGTATTCATCTTACATAAACTCTATAGAGCGGTGACATAGATGTTGATTAATGGCAAGATCACCATTCCACCATTGAATTTGGTAAACAAGGACCATAAAAGACTAAAAAGAATCTAGTTATTTCACTTGACTTTTTTAATAATTTAAATTTATTATAATAATAAACAGATTGTCAAAAAAGCCTCATGCCTCTTCTCAAGGTTTATAATAATTTAAGCAAAACTTCTAGCTAATGGCATAAGATAAACTCTAAGGTAGGTAAAGTATTACATATAACTCTAGAATTTCCTCATAGTTAAACCCAAATCCTAGATCCCAACATACTTCCATCTCATATAAATCCACATCGGTAAGAATATCTATCCTTGTACAAGACTTAGAATTCTTATTAAGGGGATTCTCCACACCTTCAAGAAGACCATGAAGTCCCTTCATCTCATCATTTCCAATAGTCTCATCAAAAAAACCTCCCTTGTCTTAGCCCAGAAGGCCTCATCGAGGACTCTACCTCTAATGTTGAGTTTTGGCTTCTTAATACTCTTATAAGCAATATCAGTTTTTCATGCTTCCTCATTTCTTTCATCTAATTAGATCTCTCTGGGATGAAAATTAGAGTTAGTAACATCATTATACATAGATTCATCATCATGATTATCATCAAAATTAGATGCTTCATTGCAACATGTACCTAGGTGAATCAACATTTTTTATGTTTGCAACATGAGCAACTACATCTCTGCAATCTACATTTGTAAACTTTAAGAAACTTCTATATCCTCCTTCCAAATCACCAATCTTACTAATTTGTGTTAATAGAAGTAATAAGATCAAACTGTAACCCCACCTCATTAACGTCCATTTGTAATCTTGATCTATCATAAATTCTCTTCATTCTCCTCCATTACTTTATCACACTCCTACTTGTTTACAAGCCCATTGACTTGGAAAATCTCATCATGGTTTGTAATTTACCATTTGAGTTTTTTTAACAAAGAACCACTTCCAAAGTCATTCAAAAATACACTTTAGACCTATCTCACCATAGGAAACTTAGACCTACTCAACATATGCATGGACTAGAGCTGCACATAGCCCTTGTTGTATAGTGTTCCATTCACATCTCTCTCAAACTTGCTATTTTTTTATTGAAACAAGGTATGCTTTCTAAAGTAAAATTTACCTGTAAGACATGATCATGGAGCAGAAGAGAGATTTTAGTGCTACACAAAGAGAGCATGATTGATCTACATTCAGAACACTGAACAGGAACTATTGTGTGCCCATGCAACTAGATGCACTGGGTCTCTATTATCAATAGTTCAAAGGATTTTTTAGAAAAATATTAGAGACAATAAATTTTTTTAAAAAATTGTGTAATATTCCATGATTTTGTATTCCAAACTTGAATTATTTTTTAAAATATGTTGCTTAAAATCTTGTTTATCTACAAGACATTCACATTCAGTAGAAAGATTTTACTATTATGTGATGGAGTGTGATTCATTTGTGTCACATAGAAAAAAAAATGTGTCAAATTTCATAATTTTCAAGCTAATAAATTAAAAGTTGTCAAGAAAAAAGCTTAAAGTTTGTTTCAACAATATAAAGGTAAAATTCAAATAGCCAAAACCTCAAAAATTAAATGCTCTATGATTTCACCATTTTGTACATGGGAATAATGGAGGTGACACACAATAAACTTATATCATAAGAATTCAAATGAAAATAATCTATGGAATAGGCCCCTCGTTAAGAGCCATTGGTCACAATCAGCTACATTTTACACCTTTATGTATTGCTCATCTTCCCTCTTGTAGATTTTAAACCTAGATGCTTTTTGGATATTGCTTTGTAATGGCTCATCTAGTACTTTTGTTTATTTTAAACCCAAATATCTTCAGAACATAACTTTGCATTGGCTTTGATGGCTTGACATGTCCATATGTCATCAAAAAAAGATGTGGAAATGTTGTTCCAAAATATGCCCCATCAGTATTTGTCTTAGTTGAGGAAATTATATGGGCATATAACACCATTAGTGATGCATATTTTTATCTCAAAGTATTGATTTTATCTCAAAAGGAAAATTGTTAAAATACCTCCACATTACAGATTTAGCCAAAAAAATGAAAATATTATATATGAAATTAAATGAAAACCCTAACATATAGAAATGACCATTTACTCATGCTATAAATGTATGACTTTTTAAAGACTAAAATTTATGCAAACATGCTTTATTAAGGATACTCTCTTGATATTTGGACCTTAGATGGTAAACAACTTCACATTTTGGACAGTAAATTTTCATTGTGCTTGTCCGTGGAATATCTAACTGGCCCACTAGGACACATGGCTGACTTGAATAGTAAACTCCTGGGCACCTTCCAAAATTAGTATTCTTGTACTTCTCCAACTACACATGTAATATCAAGAGAAAAAAAAGGATCATATGCAACTACACCAAGCACCTAAATTCTATTTAGGTTCAACTAATTTATGATTGCATCATACCATAGCATTCATCCCCTTGCTTGTTAAAATATAATGGACATGGATCAAACCATAAAGCATCTTAGCAGTAGCCTCCACCAACTCATTCTATTCTTTGGTTAATATATCATCTATAAGAAAAAATATAGAAGATTTCAGTCATTTTTTATTTTGATACTTAAAATTAAACAAATACAAAAGTAGGTGTTGCATATCATTCATATAACTAATTTCATGTAGTAACTTTTCCAAAATGCAATGAATGGACTTCATAGAAACATCATGAAAAACAAATGGTATTGAGATTTATTATAATGAGGGAAGATGTAATAAGTTTCCCCGCTCCTACAATGTTGATGAATATTCGAAGTTGTATCACCTTGATTGGGATGATCAACAAAATGTGCCAAAAGCTTCGAATAGAAAGTAAGCATTAGTAAGCTCCAAATTGAATCCTAGTATGCACCTTTTTGATGGAATTAGTAAACACCAAATTTTTATATGGATGCACATCATAAGGTGTTGAATAAGCTTTTTTATATATAATTGTTAAAAAATTAAGATAAATGATAATTGTTGAGATTTTAAATTGATTTGAAACATCTGATGATATTTCATATGTGCTTGTGCAAGCTATATGGTGTGAAGGGGATACTTAATCAAGGCAAGCCTAAGAAGAAATAGGCCCAAAATAATGCATAAAGAAATTATGCAGCTTCAGTTAGAGTCTAGACAATGATGTGCATGGAACCAATAATTTAAATCAAATCTTCTTAGTGGTCATTTTTGGAGTTTTATCAGCATCTATAGAAATTTCAAGGTTTCCAGGAGGCAACAATGTGTGTCTGAGGTGCTTCTTGAACTTAATAATTTAGCACAATCAAATAGATTTTTTACTTCATTTTTAAAGTTGCCTACATTGTTAGTCTATGCCTAAAAGAAAATTAAGTGTTGAACTAGAGTTAGATGGGGGTAACCACTATCTAATGAATGCCACAACAGACATAGTTAAATGCCACAATCAATTCCATGTTAACTAGTGATAGAAGTATCAATTTCCTCTTCCTCAATTAATTCCAAGTTTTCCTTGAATACTTTCCTAGTTTTCTTGGTTGGTACTAATGGTAGGAAATATTGCATTTGATAATGTTTATCAGCCAAACATAGAACAATGTGATAATATTTGCACAATATGGAGCTTTTGTTCTTGTCTACAATGGTAGAGAAAGCAACACTAATAAGAGTGGTAGTAACTAGAATCAGGTTTTTTATTCTTGCCAACAAAAATTATTGTCATTCATATCAAAATAGGTTAATGAAAGATGCTACAGTGACTTAGATCCAAAACCAAGTTGTGTGGTCCATGCAATAGACTCCCACCAATAGCATAGGCAAACTAGAAGTTGTTTACTAAAACTCTCCAAAACTACAAATATATCTTTGTTTGAAACATCTTGCCTTTTTGTTATCATAAATGGTAAAGTCACCTCCATATAGATCTACTTTTTACTGTGAGATGCTAGTTTTTAGTTTAGATTCTTGTTTAAATTTTGGTTTGACATTTGCTCAAAAGTTTTTTGGTTTAAATTTTTCGTTCAAGATTTTTGTATCTACATAAGAAAATTTTCCTTTGTAAAGGTTTAGACTAAGTTAGGTGACTAAAAAAGCCCTAACACAACACACCAACCTTGATGAAGGCTATTTAAGTCTTCAAAAACCCTAACCAAGGTTTGATATTCATTATTGTATGGCCACAATACGGTTGCAGTAGACTGTGCATGATTCTACAATAACAGTTACTAGTTTTTTCCTTGTTTGGAAGCAAATAGAAGTGTGTTTGTGGTCTTTTTGGTTCTTTTAGTTTGTGTGAGTGTTTTATTTAATTCTTTCAAACTTGACTATGCACTGCCAGTTTTGGGTTGTTTAATAGAAAATGGGTTGTAGTTCTTATTTTCACAATGGGAAAACCATGGTTCTTTGGATTCCAAGACTATAGACCCTAACTTGTAAGAATATGCAAGCAAGGGTCCAGCAAACAAGTACAGATATTTATTTGATAAAGCCCTAGGTGAGCTAAGCAATGCCTGACTAGGAGCAGTCAACAGTAAAAGTGCTCTCAAGAGAAAAAGAAGCAATTTCATGGCTTTCCCTTTTGAGGGATTCAAGGGGAGTGCAAATAGATGCTATGTTGTGAAGGAGGAGTTTTAAAAATGTCTGGAAGGTAGTAAAAAAGTGGGGATAGTAGGGAGGCTGCCCAAACCCTTAAAAACCCTCATTTTTAACAATTTTATTGTATGGTCATTTAAAGACTTGAGACCTCAAATCCTTGAGAATGGGTCTAATGTAGAAAATGTTCTTTAGAGTAGGTGAGTTGGATCTTTGAGGAGAAGGAGTTATAAGCCCTACAAATCCAAAAGGAGGCCTAATTGGGGCTCTTCTAGTAGCCCTATTTGTGAATAAACTATGCAATTGGGTATAACCCATCCTTACCATTAGTTTAGACATGTTGAAAGTGTTGAAAATAACATCATAGATCTCATCAAAACCTTGCTGGACAAGGGAATGTTGTTGAACAAAGTTGAAAAAAGTCAGACATTATTCAGATAACATGTTCTTTATGATGGGCATTTTTTTTCATTTAAAAGATTATAGATATCAGATGAATTAGAATTACAGTTACTGTATGCTCATAGATAGTCAATTCATTTTAATGGTTAATTAGGTTTTTCATTCCTAATTCTAGGTTAATTATTTAGCTTCACATTACCTTTCCAAATTTTTTTTTAATAGCTTTCACAACTTATTTAGTTAGAGTAGTTAATGCCTGAACCACAACAAGTTTAGGCTATGGCACTATCATTGGATCTCAAGCTAGTCAAAGATGCTATTTTTGGGTTCTCTTTCAATCACCATGACTTCGCTTTGTTGCTATCCTTTTATCATTGTGCATTTGAAAGTAAATATTTTGCTAATAAAACTATAGCTAGGGAGCATTTTGTAGTGGTTGAAATACCCTTTTATTACCTCTTAATCAATTCTTCAAAGGACCAAACAATCTATCCAAGGAAAGGTGCTAATAAAAACTTCAAATGAGTGTGAATGAAATCTGAATACAGAGACAATAGACCATGGTTATCTCAAAGTCAGGTCTTGCTAATGGACTAGAAAATGTGGTTTTGTATTTTGATTCTCTTATCATCAGTTATTGTGATTTTTCTATAACATTATGGATTGTAGAATCTTGAAGTGTCTGGGTATTCATTTTCCCAAAAATATGTCCATATCCTTGCAAATGTCAAATTCTCCATGAGACAATTCCAATATCATAGACACATTTTTAATCTATACAAAATCTCTTAACACTAGAGTATATTGTATATTTTTTCTCCACCTAAATGTGTATGATATTTTAGATGAGTTTTTTAAAATTTCCACAAAGGTATTCTTGAGAACACAAGAGAAGAGTGTGCCTCTAGGTTTGAGTGAAGTTCCAACTCTTGACCCCTTGGTGGGCAAGAAAGTGAGGAAAACATGGCTAGAAGACAATAGATTTTTTGAGGCTATTATTACCAATTATGATCCAATTGAGGTATTGAAATTATTTGTTCAATGTTAATAATTTGATTTTTTTATTATGGAAATTATGATATCTATGTGAAATACTACTACTCAGTAAACATCTTTTTTTGTTATAACACAAGGCTACTAAAAAAACCTTATACTTGAAGAGGTCCCACTTCATATATTGTAGGGTCATTGCCACAATATTTTGTTGTCTACTTGGTGTTTTTTCTTGCAAGGTTGGGGTTTTAAAGATTACAATGCCACAAATTTGGTATCTTTTAGCATGCATTCTTTCCTTATATGTTGTCTGAAAAACCTAGATCCATAGCTTATGTTTACCTTTTTAGTATAGATGACAAGTTTGAATAGTATTCATGATTGCTAAGGATTTGAAATTGAAGAAACTTATAGCAATAGGCATAACCCCAACTATACAAATAAGATTTCCTTGAAATTTAATTTAAAATGAATAGGAATTCTCATAAGATTACAATACCAGTTAAGTAGATACTTGGATATGATTATTGTAATATTTTTTAACAAGATACTTCTAAAGTGACTAATATGCCCAACTAGTTGTATAGGTAGAAATTTACAATTCTTCCTCATTATTTCTCTTGCCCTCCCCTTGTCCTATTTCCTATATGCCGCTCTTTTCTAGACCTATTGAGCCTTCACCAAATAGAGATATTTTTTGTACAAATGGCTTCTTGCAAAGTAAAATTTATTAGTTGCAGTGGTTATTTACTTCAAAAGTCACTTGATATGCCCAACTAGTCATACAGGTAGAAATTTGCAAATCTTCCTCATGATTCCTCTCAAACTCTCCTTGTCTCACTATTGGTCTACTAGTCTTTCCCAAACTTTTTGACCCTTCACCAAATACAGATCTTTCTTGTAGAAATGGATTCTTGCAAAATAAATTTTATTAGTTCTTGTGGTTATTTGTAATGCTCAGTTTATTCTCTATCTATCTATCTAGCTTAACATGTGTTTTTTGTATTGTAGTAATATGCCCACATGCCCCACATGCAGAATCATTCTAGTTTTCTTTTAGGTCCCATTTTTTTGCTAGTTATAAATTGATTTTATTATTAGAATACAAATACCTTAAAGAAAGAGTGATATTACATTTACCATATGGAAAAATGTGAGCATCATGCCATTGCTTGAAGTCTCCAAACAAGAGATGTGGACATTGTTAACAAATATTTTATTTATATATATATATGATTTTTCCCTTGTTGATTTTAAAATGGTTTGTGTATGGTTAAGGACTGCATGCACTCATTTATGATATTAATGTGAGCAGGGAGACTTTTCAATGGGTTAACTTGAAGGAGGTGTTCCATTTTCCCTCTTTTGATTACTCAAGTCTTGAAATTGAACACTGCACCCTAGTTAGTGTGCAATGTTCAATTTCTTAACTATGTTATATGCATTCCCTTGATCACACTTGTTTATGTATTTCATTAAACTAAGGATTATGGTTAATTATTTGATTATGTGCAAATGAACACTCAAAATTAATGACTATTTTTAGTTGTATGCTTGATATCAAGGCCTTTTTTGTTAATTGTCTTAGTGTCAAATATAACTATCCAAAGAATGTTTTTGATTGTATGTTGATTATCATATACAAGATTTGATTCTGATGTACTTTTATATAGCAATCATATTTTTTTGTTAGACAGATTTGAGTCATCTTCTCTACATTCATCTTTGCAAGTTGAACCTACCCAATCAGAGGTATTTAAGCACTCCCTTACTTAGAAGGAGGATACTATAAAATATAAATGAAGATGGCAAAAGATTTAGCTTAAGATTAATTTTATGTTCAATTCATAATTCAAATTGGTCTAGCTAGTATTTTATAAGCAAGTTCTTCATTTGGTCTTTGATGTTGAAACTATGATTATCATGAATTCCAAGCATGGACATGGTCATTTTACTAATTTTTAGATTGCTTCATGAACTATAAAGTTTATTGGCATAAATTTATAGAATTATGTAAGGATATTGCATTATAAATTCACATTGTAGACAAAATTTTCTTTTTAGTTCCATGCTTGGGAGTCTATTCATCGACTAAAATTTTAGACATGGAGTCACATCTATATCAATCTATCTCATCCATCTTGGGAATGGAAGAATGACAGAATACTAAAGGATATTTATGTAGAGTTTTTAGTACAGTGAGATAGAGATCTTACTATTTTCCAATTTTCTTCATGAACTTCAAATTTTATTGACTTAAATTTACAAAATTATGTGAGGATGCTACATTATAGATTGACCATGTAGACAAAATTGTCTTTAGATCTATGTTTGGGAGTCTAGTCTTCAAGGAAAAGCTTAGACATGGAGTCAGATCTTTAACAATCTATCTAATCCAACTTGGAAAGTGAAGAATCACAAAATACTAAGGATATTTATGAAGAAATTCATAGAATAGTGAAAAAGAGATCTTCCTTATAACTATTGTTATTAGCAAATGCCAAGTAAAATGCATAGTTCTAGAAACATGTTATTTTAGATTTACTCATAGTTAAATGCTATAGGTCATCTTATAGAGCAAAGAAAATGGAAATCCATAGTCAACACACACAACAAGGCATATGCTATATTTTAATAAAATTTTGTTATCTCTTTTCTATATAAATGTTATGCTATGTTTGTTTTTAGTAAACTTCAAAAGTAGTTGTTCCAGTCCTGAAGTTCTTATGAGATAAAATGCATAATTTTCATATAGTGGTGTTCAGTTTAGGATACTTTTCTTTTTCAACTTGTGTATTGTACTGTACTGTACTTTGAAAATTGATTGTCATGAATATGAAATTTCTTTGTTACTTTGATTATGTAATATATCATTATTCATAGTTGAAAAAAATTCTATCAACTTTGGCAATATGAAGAGGGCATAATGAGGCATGTTACACTTCAATAGTTTTTCTTTTGCTAAAATTCTTAAATGCTTTCATTTCAAAGAATACATATCCATGTTGTATCAAGCAATTGTTTTTTATCTAAACCATTTAATTTACAACCTTTACAATCAGAGGACACCTTTGAGAAGAAAAACTCTCTTGCTCCAACTTTATCTTGCAGAGATTTGAAAGGTTGCAAATTAAATGGCTTGGGTAAGAAACAAATGCTTGATATAGCATAAAAAAAAATTCGACCAAACATTGGTGGAAATTTTGACCAATTCTTGATAGTTTTCTACCAAGACTTGGTCAAAATTTTCACCAATTATTAAAAAAAATTGACCGAACATGGGTGGAAATTTTGACCAATTCTTGATAGTTTTCTACCAAGAATTGGTCAAAATTTCCACCAATTCTAAAAAAATTTGACCAAACATTGGTGGAAATTTTGACCAATACTGATAAATCTAAGCTAGCAAAAATTAAAAAATTTTGACGAATGTATTGGTCAAAATTTTGACCAACATGTAGATTGGTCAAAATTTTGATGAGAAAAATTACCATGAATTGCTTGGTCAAAATTTTGACCAAAATTCATCAAAAATTGAGTTCAAATTTACTAGTGCACACTCTTCACCCAAGACACTAGACATAGAATATTGAGCCTGGAGAGGAATTAAGCATATCAGGAACATAGCCACCTAAGTAACCAGCTCAGAGTGAGAAGCATTCCCATACATTAATTCAATCAAAGAGTCAACTAGTTGTGTTAACAATAGAAGAGGCTAATATAAGAGCCAAAATGACATAAATTCAAGCCTCTCTCACCCCAGACATAGAAATACTGCACAAAGAATTAGGCTATGCAGAAACATTGTTGAAGAAAGATCCTGATCTTTTAACACCAGATGGCCTAGTACACCTCGCAGCCAAGCTCACAATCCAAGTTAAATCATTAGATGTTGCATGTGACAATTGGGATGAAACTCTAAAAATAATCATGGAAGTCCATAAATCCTTTTTGGACAAATACACTATAAGTGTATAGACCCTTTGACCTAAGTGTCAAAAAGGGCGAGATAAACAAATAGGGGGAGATAAAAAAAAGGGGAGATAAATAAGCAAAGGGGAGATAGATTAAAAGGAGGAGAGAATAACGAAAGGGGGATATATGAATAAAGAAAATGAGAAAGTATGAATAAAGGGGGAGTAATCAAAACTCCAAGTGATATACAATTTTGAGAAATACAATGCAAAGATTGAAATAGAGCAAAGCAGATATCAGCTAAGGCGGAGCATAAAGAGTATAAGTGCATTGAAGGAAAAGAGTATCACTCAACAAAGAAAAATCTTCTCAGAATGGAGAACATATTTTGGATATAGAACAGACACATTAGCTCAAGGGAAATTATACATTTTGAGGTATATAGGTTATTGTAAAATTTTGAAAATTTTGAAGTTCTATATATAAGTTGAGTCATAGATATATTATAATCGAGAAGATCAAATTGTTTGTATATATTCAAGTGTTTTTTACACTCATTTCAAAGAGGGAGATTTCTGATCTCGGATTGGTTTTGACAATTGAGTGTGAACACACTTAATTTATTTACTTAGTTCATGTTGAACTAGTAATGCATGCTAAGTATAATATGTAAATACAAGACCATGTCAAGTTGCAATAAGTGTTGAGTCACTCTTGTGCTAAGTCACTCAAGTGCCAAGCAAATAGACCATGCTGAGTAATTCAAGTGATGAGTGAATAGTAGATGCCAAGAAATTCAAGTGCTAAGTCAGAAGCAGAATTACAGTGTATGTTGAGCATCAGCAACTACATATGTTGAGTAACAGAGATTGCAGAATATTTGTTTGTTATGGCACAAACAACTATGTAAACCATTTTTTAGCTAACTTAAGGATAGATCTCAATTGTTTAGAGATAAAGATGAATCTACATGAAAATTCCCTATGCAATTACATGCAGCCAATCAAAAAAGGGGAAGGTTTAAACATCAAAATGGATGCGAGTAAAAGTACAAAGTTGTGTCACCTTTTAGGCTGACTTATTACAATGACTGAATTTGAGTATTTCTATCTAAAAAGAAATTTTGTCCAAATATATGATCTAGATAAATTTGTAGCTAAGTTATATATGGTCTTACACTTTTCCAATTGGAAATGTCTATTGAATGCATGTTTTATTATAATTTGTATCCAATTACTAAAGAAATAAAATTATTTTAGAAAACTGATGTTTCAATAACTCTTATTCTTTTTTATGATATTTTTATAATAACATATAAACACCTTTTTATGGAGCTCAAAGTTAGGAATACTCTCATATAGATTTTATAGTGTTTTAATTAGATATACTATATTGTAAATGAAAAATTCTACTAGCACTTATTTTAACACTTGAAAAGATGTTGATTTTGAGAAAGAAAAATATTAAATCATATGAAAAAAAAATTTAAATTATATGACGTTCTAAAGGAGAGAGTCCTCTTCTAGAATGTATAATTTTTCTTTTGGTTAGATTAGATTTATTTGAAAAATGTCGTGGGAGATGAAAACTATCAATTTTAGGTGATTTGATATTTGAATCATTATAAAAGAGTAAATATAGGTCTAAAGCCAATTTTTATTTTTAATTATTCTAGCTACATATGTTATCTTAACATAGTCTAAGATCAAAGGGAAATAAGTTTGTTTCCATATAGTTTTGTGGTGGGAACTAGACCCCTAATTTTCAGTGTTTTTTAGTAGCTAAAAAATTATCTATAAAAGTTAAGAAAATATATCAATTCTTATTCCAAATAATTATTAAAATTTATAATCCTAATCTTCATCCATTTCTACACATTTCATTAGTTTACTTCATTTTCAAATTCAAAATAATAATACCAGTTTTATGTCATTGAAAGTGAATAGTTATAATTTTGTTAGAAGGTTTTCCTTTACAAAAGGGTGACACAGGTTTGTGCTTTTACCCATGAATCTCAATCGTAGATTCATACCTAACCCTTAGCCACCTCAGTCTTCTTAAGAAGGATGAAGACCTAAACTTTTAATGTGAGAGAGAAGAGAGTTGAGAGCATTATGAATGGGTGAATGATCAAGTTGAAGGTGCGAACAAGATAGTTTGTAGAGCATTCAAGGTGACTTAGAAGTGAGAGTGAATTGAAAAATAAATTAAGTGAAGAAAAAAGGATAGAGGATACATCATTGTTACATCAGATCATGAAAGGATTAATCAGAGACCAGATCGAGATGATCTATTATTAGGCAAGAAAGTACCAACCACAAGATCTATGCTGAGACATTTTGACTAGTGATTTCAATTAAATCTCCTAAGCAGAGTGATCTTAACAAGCCATATCAAATCCTTTAACAGGGTGACATTCCAAGTGAGTGATTAGAAGTCCTTTAACCAAGCACACTTCTAATAGGGTTTTGAAATCCTCTAACAAAGTGGGACTTAATAGTCTTTGTAAGCCTTTAACAAGGTAGGCCTTTCACAAGGCAGATTATGTTTCATGGTCAAACCATTGTAACCTTAATTGGCTACACTTTATTACAACAGTAGTGAAGATTTTTGGGTGTCATCCCAACCCTAGTTTTACCTTCTCATTTGAAGGGTTTTTGGTTATTCATATATGGTGTTAAGTGTGTGTCTTTAATTGCTTACATGTTTTAGATGCATTTTCTTTACATGTTATTTTAGTATTTTAATGCATGTGATGTATGAATGGTGAATGTTTTACGGGTCCAAGTTTAAACTCTTGATTCATCCCCCCCTCTTAGAAGTTTACCTTTCCCACTTGTAATTCCAATAGAAAGTAACACCAAAAAACAAATTTGTCAACTATTGAATTTGATTTACTTTTCATTTGACCAATTTTCTATGTCTCAATTAGTGCACCAAATTCTTGGGTATAGCTTTCAGATTCTTGGCGTAGGCATGTAGCCATGATTTTATAACCTTTCTTCAAGGCAATTTTTTTATCTTCATTCATGGGCTCCACATTGAATTCTAAGCCCTGTATTTTTGGCTTAATGTCATCAATTTTGCATGCACAATTTGATTAAACAAATTTATTTGCAACATTATATAAAAATAATAATTACATGAAATTACATTGCTACTACTTACAAATTGAGACTAAACATTGATATAGCCACCAGAGCCAAATTTGTGTTGCCCAACCTTTTGTAGTCTTGCTTTTGTAGCCAGATGTGTCTAGCAGTCTATGAATAGTTTGAAACATGTTATATTTTATATTTACAAAGATCACTAATTAGTGCATGATTACATTCTACTTAGTACTATTGTGACCTACCTTCTTTTTCCCTTTTCTAGTTCATTTACAAAGCTACATAGCCTTTTCTCTGTTGCATCTTCTATTATTTCATTTCACTCCATTGGTGGAATCATAGAAGGATGCTCGTACTTTGGGTTATCCTTTAGACCCCTTTATATTGGTTCTTCACAATCTTTATATGTTTGAACTCTCTTTTGAGAAGTAGGGCAGTGTCAAAAATGTTTTTTTTCCAAAAATGTCCTCAAAAGATGTAATGAGGTGATTTTTTAATTCAGGACCTTGTTAATTCCACCTTTTTAAAAAAATAAGATTGTTAGATCAATAATTTTAATATAGTACATGTTGGTCTTAGATTGGTTTTGATAATTGAGTGTCAATACACTTAAGAAATTTCTAATTTGATGCCGAGTATAATATAGATGTCCAGCTATAGTATGTGTCGAGCCAGAAATTCAACAGGTGCCAAGTTATTCAAGTGCCAAGTGACAATTGATGTTGAGCCTATATATGTGTCGAGCAAAGTATAGGTGCCAAGCAAGATAGAGTTACTATAGGAGTCGAGCAAGATAGAATTCCTATGTGTGTCGAGTAACACAAAATCAGCATAAATGTTTGTGCTTTCACAAACTTAGATGTAAACCATTTTTGACCCAACTCAAAATGAATCTTAAAGGATCTAAAAGATAAGATCAAATCCATTATATTCCCTATGCAATCAGCATGCAACCAATTAAAAAAATGGAGAGAACATGCAACCAATTAGAAAAATGCAAAGAATTGAGTGAGAAAGATGGATGAATTTTGATCAATCTCGAAACTTTTTTAAGGAGGACAAAACCCCACAATTCAGAGTCATGTGGATTGTATGGAATGCTTGAGAGAATGCTAGAGAAGTTTTGAAGGAAGTTTAAAGGGTGTGAAGACTTAGAGGAAGAATAGAATTGTAGAATCAAGTTGATCAGAAAAGACTATCAGCACTACAAATAGAGTTATATCAAATCAAGAAGGATCATATTAGATTGGATAGAAAAAGGATCTATAATTAGCAATTGAAGATTGTAAGTCATCAGGTCAACACATTCTACTATACTTTCTAGCCATTGTATTAGGAGAATGAAAGTCCCATGATGATAGATTGGTTTAATAGTCATTTTGTAGAACCTCTAACAAGGTGTTAAATCCTTTAATAGGATGACATTCCAAGTGAGTTTTTGTAAATCCTTTAGACGAGTCACTTTTAACAAGGTGTAGAGCCTTTAACAGGGCAGGCCTTTCATAGGGCAGACCATTGATGGTGGTCAAACTTTGTAACCTTAACCAGTTACATATTGCTATAGTGATAAGTTGTGGGTGTCATCCCCACCCCAATTTTACCTTCTCATTTTGGAGGGTTTCTAGGTGATCAAATCTTGGGTCATCTATTTTCATGCATAACTTTACTTTCATGTTAATTAGATGTGTTAGATGCATGAATTTTAGTTAAAAGTTTTATAGCTTAAAATATTGTTACTTCTTATTCACCCCCGCCCTCTCAAAAGTAAATCTTTCCACTTGTAAATTCAAACAGTATAATAAATGGAAAAAATAAAAATATTGTAGCAATGATATGAAACTATGTACCTTTTATGTATGGTGGGTCCAAATAGCCTCAATGTCATATCAAAAATATGATCAAAGAAAACATTATTTCCTACAAAAAATCAAGAGATTATCAGTCTAAAATGAGTTATGTATAAGTAAACTACAATTACATTGTAAATAATAGAAATTTTAAATCACCTCAAAGCTTTCATAATTTTAACAGAAACATAGTGTTCTTGTTCAACAACAATGTCCCTACTAATGAACCAATACTAGTCACACAAGCTACTCTAGGAAATGGATCAGCTTTAGTAGTACTGGTCTCTATTTCTCTATCAACTGAAGATCTATCTATTAGTGCACAAAATAGGTCCATGAGTATTAATTCCACCCAAAGAAAGAAAACAATGCATGATTAGCACATTACAAAATATACCAAAAAAAGGTTTTACCAATTGTACTTGGCATAGTCGAGGATGTTTGCAAGATCCTTGTTGCCGACAATGCACTCGGTAATATTAAAGCAATAACTGAAGTAGGAGTCTACACTTCATCATGAGATAAAGAATAGATTGTTAACAAATACATTTGAAATGGATAAAGATCAAATGGGATACTAGCTAGAAGCATCCAAAAATAAAATTTAAGTGTTATAATGTTGATGAAAATAAAGAATGTTACACTAGTTTCAATTTCAACATCAGATGTTCTATTTCAACACTGAGTAGGACGGGCTAAAAAATCAAACAAATATACCCATAATAGTCACAAGGTTACTAACACAAAAACAAGGACTAGATTCGATAAGATGGCCAAGTGAAATTCATTTCATTCTTCTCTACATACCTTTCATTTGTGAAATGGTTGTAAACTTCTTGCACACTCAATTTAAGCATTTCTTGTATTTGTTTAGTACATAATAAATGTTTAAGAAAATGATAAATTAGTAATTACCCAATATATAAGATTCACATTTAACAATCACATTTCATTTGAATATTGTAAGCATAGAATTAATCATTTATTTAAACAAGATGAAGAAGGAAAAATAGGTTAACATAGATAGACAATACATTGTAGCTCAACCTGCAGTGTAATCTTGTTGTTATTCTTTCAAAAAAGGCACCAAATGTACTAGTTAGTAGTAGAGGAAACATAAAATTAACATCAATTTATTTTCCACTACAATCAAAATGGTCCACCTACTAATGTCAACACACATAATTGACCTTTCTTGTGTACCTGACTTTGGAAGCACATTAGTGCATTAAATAACTTTTGTTGGCCTTAATATATTGTTGGTAGCTACCTTTAATATTATTTTTATATTAGAATTTTAAGCTTTTATGAGACATCTTGTACCTCTAATATTATTTCTATATAAGAATTACAAACTTTTATGAGACATCTTAAACCTCTATTTCTTTACTTATGGTCACTTACAATATTGATGAAAGCATATTAGATATATTCAAATTCTAAGGAATTCAAATTTAGGTCACTTGGTTGACTCTATTAATTTTAACTGTAAATGAATTATTTTATTAAAATTAATAGAATAGGTGAAGTGGTACTTTTCCAAAACAAATAACATTGATTGTTCTTGCAATAACAATCTAGATGTATCTAGAATTGGTTAAGATATTTACATTTTTTTTGTGACTTTTAAAGAATATTCTAAAGAGGGTTGAAAGAAGATAATATGTGATATGATATGAATTTCACTAGCTTGACATCTATTTTAAAACAATGGGATTTTTCAATTAGTTAATTCTAAATTAAGATAATTATATTCTTTTGAAAAAGGAGGATTCGGATAGTGGTGTCCTTGAATAATCTTACAAAGTTACCATTTTCAGCTATCTCATAAAGAGAACCTCCATTGGAGTCTTTGAATCTTGTTGGTAAACGTGATTCTTTAATACTTTTTTTATCCCATGTGAATCTTGTGTTTCCGCATGAATGTCTAGTTAAATATTACCCTTTGTTGAGGAACTATAATGTGCAAGGCATATTACAATGTCTAGAAACCCTATGTATAATTTAGTAGATTACCATTGGTTTAACTAGTGTAATCTTGTTGTTACATGGATCTGTTAACAGTAAATAAGTTATTAGTTGAACTCAGTGGTCATAACACTCTCACCTTTCATCATCAAGCACAACCTAAACTAGTTCAAATGGAGACCCAAGTTGTGAATAGCACTCAGTCATAACTGAATCTTCCTTAAATAAACTCAATGGTGTAATAATATTGTAATTTTCAATAATGTTGTAAAGAGAAAGTGTTGCTTACATGAAGGTTGTGCACTACAACCCTCATCATGTTGACCACACGGTCTCGCCAGTATCACAAAATCCTACAGAAGAACACGTAATATTTTAAATCATGATCCATAAGCTATCATAAAATATAAACATCTATTGAACTTCTATTATTGCTTAAGATTAATTACTGCTTACCTTCAAAGAATTGACTCTAAGTATCAATTCTTCTTTAAAAGCCTCTATCTCCTCGGTTAACTTTCACTCAAGGATAATGTTAAAAATTTCATCATTGTATCTTTGTATGAGTTGGCGGGCCATTTTTTTGGGTTCAACACTATGGGTGATGTCATCTAGAAATGGCACCTATGTTTTAGATGGCATTTGATCTATTGTCATTTTTGCTTTTCCCTATCAATAAGTATCAAGTTGTGACATCAATATTAATAAAATTCCATCAAAATAACTCCAAAGCCATAAACAAAAGAACATAATAATACAATATTTGTTTCTATATAATTTGTACAATTAAAATTATTAAGGTTTACCTTCGCTAAAGAAAGTTTGTGAGATGGTAAAACCCCACCTATGCATTGTGGTGTATCCATGTCGCCCTGTGAAAAAAATTATTAATTCTTAGCAATCAGTGGCGAAATGAAAGTAATAGACTTGCCAAAAAATTATTAATAAAATAGTACATTATATGTTGGAGTCAATATTAATTGGAGGCAATTGGTTGAAATGTTATACTTACCAGTCCCATGATAGGGAATCCTTTTGTATCTACACAATTCAAATTTTAATCTATCAAAAGCTCTTCCCCTACACTTATTGTTTTTATTACACATACAAAAATGTGATTTCCCTTGTGTGCCTTGAATATACAATTCAGCCACTATATTTAGTTGACACAGGTCAAGAACTATTTATAAATCCTGTAATGTTCCTTGTTTCTTTTGGCCTTCCATCAATATACATAGAGAGCCTTTTACTTTGATCAATTCCTTTCCATTGTATATAATTTGGTGACAATGCATACCTACACATACTTTTTTTTATTGCACAATCTGCATCTAATTCGTGTAATTTTTGTTAGAAACAATAGTCCACCAAGATTTTTTTTTTCTTTTTTGGGGTGGGGGGGGTGGGGGGGGAGGGTGAATCAATTATCCAACAATTAAAACTTTTATCTTTTTTAACCAAACTAACCATTCAACCAAAGTAAACAAAAACCATAATAAAATGCACATAGAAAATTGCACCAGATATGTTGACTAGGGAAACCCTTGATTAGAGGGAAAGGTCCATTGGGAATGATGTCCACAAGATGTACTAATATAAATACTCCTTCTTAGAGGATGGAACCTATTAGGAGTCTATTGAAAAATCTAGTATAATGAGTCCCTATTAGGAGACTTTGAATCCCTCTTAGGAGATTCCAATCCTATTAGGAGTTGTAGTATAATGTATGCAAGAAGAGCCCACTGCCCAAACATGTGATTTCAACTACAAAAAGAGCTCACTACTCAAACAAGTAATTTATTGTTATCTTCTCCTTTCCTCTATTATTTCCTCTATCATATCAACTGGACCAATCACTATCAAACCTTGTAGACCAGGTCATGAACCTTGGATCCAAATAGCAAAACCTCAGTAATGAAGTTTCCTTCACTTCCATACTATTGTGCTCAACTTTGCATTCTGCACTCTCTACTACTTACCAGACATTCACAGTTCATACATTTGATCTTCATGATAAAGGAAAATGTCCTTCCTTTATACTAAGTCCATAAAATAATTCCATGAGTTCACTATTAGATCTTCTTGATTAATTATTATAAGACCACATTAAGAACACATTACACTTAGCGATAACATTAATCTTCCACCTTGCAACTTGAATAATATTGTGTACATGCAATATTATGACAAGCGAGATTAACCACATCATCCTCAACATGTCTTCTTTATATCCTCAATTTGAATCCTCAAGATATCAACTTTGCTAAGAGATATAACAAGTTTACTAGAACATACCTCTATAAACTCTATCTTAGAATAGACATCACCAAAACTTACATAACTTCTTCTAGACTTGTCCTTTCATCTTTTAACATTAACTGCATATACCATATATTCAGAAGTATTTTGTAGTGCCTACCCTAGTTCGCATTTTTTTTTATCCTTGCCAAACTCATTTTTGGTGAATTTTCTATTAATCAAGTCTAACTTAATTTAATGGAAAATTAATATGATATTTTAATATTTAATTTTATTTAATTAATTGGAAAATTAATTAAATAAAAGAATTAAATTTACAGATGACATTTATAAGTTTAAATTTGGAACGTGATAATATTTATTTAATTTAATAATAATATATTTAGAATTCATTTTTAAATAAATGCTAAATAATATTATTATATATTTTATCAATTAAGTTTCAAAAATAAATTTAAAAGTGGAAAAGAAATTAATTTATTAAAAATTTCATGATCACATGATAAGCGCATGAGATTTGGAATTAATAAATTAATTTAAAAATAGTCAAGTGAATATTAAATAAATTAATGTGCATTATTTTAATATGTATTCACATAGGTGCAAACTCTTGTGAGTTTTCATGTTGACAACACAGGAGTTTGCACTCTAATTATGCACATGTTGTTTACACTTAGGAGTTAGTGCATTATTTGAGCACATGGTGTCTACAACATTCTAGACACCTCATCATGTTTATCTTCTTATTGTGGAAGTTATGTACTTAGTTGTCATGCTTATCTCCTAGTTCTTTCTAGACACATTTTAGATGCATCTTAGAGGCCTTTATATACAGGCTCTCCTAGTGTGTATGGAGAGGCTTGTATGCTTCGACATGCTCATATTCGTGTACATGCTCCTATGCTTCTACATGCTCATAGGCTTCTAAAGGCACTCCTAGTCACTTGGGTGGGGGGGGGGTTTAGTTCTTGGAGAAACTTGGAGAATTTTGATAGCGCTTTTTCATTTGGAAGAGTCAGGAATGGATCATGTAGTAGTAACCCATAACACAGACTTGATGACGTGCTTCATGCATAATGAGCAGTCAAAACATCCCAGAGTGCATGGTGTGGAATGCCCCACCAAGGGATCCAAAGAATTTCACTAAGTTTGCCAAATAAAATTTTTTTTTAAACATGAAAGTAAAACCATTCATAACATTCGCGGAAGCAATAGCAACATCCAACTGAAAGTAAACATAACACAACATAATAGATTAAATTCTTTAAAGATTCCTTAATGTTGAATCACATCTAATCATAACCATTCATCTAATATCACATCCTTAGCAATGAAACATCCAATGTTCTTAAACAATATACAAGTGTCCTTTTTGTAAATACATTTTAGCTCAATCATCCACTGTACATGTTACAAGGTATGAAAGGCTTAAAAGAATAAACATCCATGTAAATAAAGTACATCAACATCCAATATTAATCCATGATGCAATAACATAAATGAAACCACAAATCATACATCATCACATTAGATATAAACATCCATCATAAGAGATAATTAGACATCACAAACATAAATAACTAAGTGCATGGTTCCTCTCAACCGTAAATAGCATCATTAGACCATCATGGATCCTAGCCATCCCTCCGTGCATAACATTCCAAAGCACCAAAGAGATCATCGATATTATCATAGTAGGAATGTCACTCCTAAAACATCCTACTAACATACAAAGTAAAGCATAAGATAACATCATTTAACATATGCAAATCATCAATATAAGAAACATACCATTAAATACATCCATCATAAGGTATATCATCTATCATAATGCTCCAAGAACATAATGAAGATAAATACCAACCAAGAATGCTCCAGCCACAGTGTCTCCGATGGACCTTAAATGATAAGAGTGGAGAAACACTACCACCCGACCGTGTGGTACCTAAGTGGTCCACTCCCACCATGCTGAGAAGATAATTTGAAGTCCCATACAGGCTATCCAAAAATACATAGCATAAATCTCTTTAAGTCCAGGAATCCTAAAAGTATACTAACTCAAAGGTTCCATCACACAAAACTGACATCTAATTCCTAGAGGCACACAATGACATGTAAGAAACCTACTCTGCAAGTGGGAAAGTGTCATCGCATTTATCACATACAAGTTACCCTAGCAGTTAGCTAAACTCCACAGGTCCATACTGATCTCATGCGGCCACTAGTATCCTCTCATACTAACGAAGCATACTATGGAATGCAAGGTTGCAACCTTGCGTTCTCTCTACTCCCATCCTAGTCTGTACAAGCACTCGAGGCATAGGCAAGAACATCAAAACAATTATCTTTTTAAGTTCATTTAATCCCCATTTAGTGTGTAAATGTTATCACTTATTAATCAAAACTTACAATGAGTTACCTTGGTAGCCACTTAGGGCCCCGGCCCCCATTGCAAGCCACTTCCCAACACTACAAGTAGATTACCTACCCTAAGCTCATGGAATCATAAAATCACCCCAGTCCTATACAAGCGACTGGAAAGAAAATCCAAAAGATAATCGATAAAAGAAACATCAAATATCCACAATATAAGCATCAAATATCCATAATAAGAATCATCAAATCTTCAAGACAAGAATCGTCAAATCTCCATGAACATCTGAAAAGCATCCATAGAAAATCATGACCACAACAGTTCTTTATTGGCAACTAAAGGTTGAGTCATACATAAATGAAACCACAAATCATACTGATCGAAAACTCCAAAATGGTTGAGTCAAAACATGTCACAACATGACATCATCAAGAAATAAATCAACACTTTAGTCCCATCATGGCGACTACAAAGTAATCCAAGGATAACTAATCGATGACTCAAAAATGATTAGCTCAAGTGTCTCATACACATACATCTCAGCTTCACACATGAAGAATGATGAACAAAAGCAATCAGTAAATACAAATATTTTATACGGCATACGATCACATTACCATGGTTGGATTTATAAAGATCAAGACCAAATAAGATCAACATGCCATCACATCTCATAACCCCCAAGCCTCTGGTAACAACCTAAGATTGGTCAACACTAGTCAACCCAAAATCCAAAACAAGAAGCATAGAGAATACAAGATGCAAACACATGTTTTGGTTTTGCTATATTACATAGTTGAATCAAGTGTAGAGGTTTCCAGTTTTCTATTTGCAAGTATACTTCAAGTGTCTAAGTTTCATCATTTGACCTACAAGTCAACCCATTTTCCCTGATAGCATTAACCTTTCATTATTAAGAATTACATTCTAAGAATAACTTAAATATTCACTAAACTGATCATCATTGACCCTTAATTAAATTGCCCTTTTTATTTAACTAAGATCCATATTCAATTGATTAACTCTTCTTTTTAGGTCACTTCAACTTCCAACATAAATCAAGGAATCATTATTCGTTTATAAAAGAACCAATTACTAGTCTTTGAATAAGAAGAATATAAATTTATTAAAATGATCAATTAAATCAATCCTTTAACATAGGTACACAATCCATGACCTTTTTAACATTCTAATAGTTCTCAATTAAACATTACTAAGTCTCATCATTAAAACATCCAAGGTCGTTATTCAAGTCATCAGAATAAGACTTATCAACTTTGATATGAATATTTCTATAATCTCGTAAAAGAATTATATCAATAAAATCTCCATTACATAACATAATTAATAATTAAATCCAATTAATCTCTAGTTAATTGATTTAATTAATAATTGCACAACCATACCATCAACCCAATGAATATCAGTTGACCATTAACTAACAATAGTTTGTACGTAAAAGGTCAACTTCAATGCAAATATTAATATTTCAATAATAATAATAATAACAAGTTATTTTGGAAATCTTATCTATAATGACCACATCCATCATACTAATATTTTCTTAACTCTATCGCACAACTCAATTATTAATAATAACAATTCAATGAATATCAATTGATTAAAAACAATTATAATTCAAATCTAAAAATTAATATCTTTAATCATTAAATAATCTCCACTAGATTAACTCTAATCGAATTTATTGATAACTATGTAAATCATTATTTATTAATAGTTTGTTAGACCCAACAAACATTAATAATTAATAAACCCATCTATAAATAATCAATTTAGAGAGTCATTAAATCACTGGCCGGCATATTAAGAAGAAGCCAAGCCTTACTGCGACCATTGTTGTTGTACTATGTGTGGCCATGCTTAAACATCCCGTCCCGTCGTCAGTCACGGGTACTCTGCAGTCGCAGGTACCCAGCAACTTCCTTTGTAGGCCGGGGGGGTACGAAATCCGTCCCTCCCCAATTATTGTATATGGTTGTTGCTTTTTTTTTAAATAACATTTTAAATAAACGTTTTAACAACTTCGAATTTGGATTTAATTTCTTCATTGAGCCTTTTAAATATTTGACTATATATATATATGTATATGTATCTATATATATATATATGTGTGTGTGTGTGTGTGTGTGTGTGTGTGTGTGTGTGTGTGTATATATAGGTACATATATATATACATATATATATATATAGGTACATATATATATACATATATATATATGTACCTATATATATATACATACATATATATATACATACATACATATATATATACATACATATATATATATACATACATATATATATATATATACATACATATATATCTATATATATATATATATACATACATACATACATATATATATATACATACATACATACATATATATATATATACATACATATATATATACATATATATATATATATATATATATATATATATATATATATATATACCTGCAGAGTTTTATTAAACAATACAACATTTTTTAATAATATATACCTGTAGAGTTTTATTAAACAATACAACATTTTTTAATTTTATATATATATATATTTATGAATATATATTTATGAATATGTACATAAGTATGCAGATTTGTAGATATGAATGGATACATTTCTGTGGAGAACATACACACCATATTTTCCTTTTAAAATAATTGATCTCTAGCTTTATTCAATATTCCACATAATAGGTTTGACTATTAGATTTGAAAACATTATCAAATCTATTTCTCAATTAAATTCTAATTCGAACCCAAGCCCGATTAGATCTAGTTTTTTCCTTAATTGGTTCTAGGGTTTTCTATTGTTTTCTTCTCAACCAAATAAAATATCTAAATTCCAATTTCAAATTATAGATTCAATCACAAAGAGTATTCAGACACATATAACAGACATGAAGAAGACAGGAAGAGAAATAGTGCAAAGAGAATATGTGAATATCACGAGTGCACTTGGACAGTGATGCTAATTTTTTCATGCCTCAGAAGTCCATAGAAAATCTCTTCCTTCTCCATCATTCACAATTCCTCCAAGATCCAAGCCAATCAAAAACCTCCAAGTGACTAGAAGTGTTAGAAGAAGCATAGAAGCAAGTAGAAAACATATGAGCATGTAGAAGCATATGAGCTTCTCAAATGCATGTAAGCTTTGAAGCTTCCATTTAAGCTTGAAGCTTGTAGTTTCCATTAAACTTGTCCATACACACTAGGAGAGCCTCTATTTAAAGGCCTCTAAGATGCATCTAGAGTGTCTCTAGAAACAACTAGAAGATAAGCATGACAACCAAGCATGGGTCTTCTCCAACCTTCTAGATGAGTCTTAAGGTTGTAGACACCATGTGCTCAAATAAAATGCTAACTCCTAAGTGTAGACAACTAGTGCATACTTAGAGTGCAAACTCTTGTGTTGTCTACATGACAACTCTCAAGAATTTGCAAACTCCTATGTGAGCAAACATTAAAATAATGCACAATAATTAATATAATATTTACTTTACTCTTTCCAATTTAATTTATTTATTTATTAAATCTCATGCACTAACTTTAATAATTCCACTTTTCAATCTTAATATATTTATATTCTAGTCACATGAAATCTAGAATCTTTTAATAATTTTAATATATATTTTCCACTTTTAAATTCATTTTCAAAACTTATTTGCTAAAATATTTATTAGCTTTAATAATATTATTATTTAGTCATTTATTTAAAAATGAACTCCAAATGTATTATTATTAAAATAAATATTGTCACATTCCAAATTTAAACTTTTAAACTTTTATTTTCAAATTTAATTATTTTATTTAATTAATTTCTCAATTAATTAAATAAAATAAATATTAAAATATCATATTAATTTCCATTAAATTAAACCATTAATTAAATCTTTTAATTAGGCTTAATTAATAGAAAATACATCAAAGACTCATAAGGGTAAAATACAAAAATTCATCATAGCCAAAATACATACAAAATCAAACCAAGGGTTAATATCACGAATTACGTTATCCAACGTATTCGGAGGGTACTCAACTCAGATACTTGTCCTAATTTTCCAATTAGGACAAATGGCTTAAAGGGTTGGGATTTGGACTTGAGAATTTATCTCCTCTCTCTTATCATTGAGATGATGTGATAGGGTACGCTCATCCTGACAATTCAGGGAATTCGATACTCGGTACCTACAACCTATATAAAAACCACGCATGTACAAGCACAATATATATACTAAGCTAAACAGGAAATGGCAGGAAGTGGTACATCGTGTAGATCCCGACTAGCAGGTGACTACGACTCCCTTCCTTAACCACATCAGACACGCCATACATAAGAACAAACATGCACACCATACACATGCAAGTATGGGGTAAGTATCCATAAGAAAACAAATATGATAAAAAATCATCTTACTAATCATCATCAATAATTACAAACACTGTAATAATCATCATGCATACATGAAATTTAAAGTACCAAGTAATCTCATCACATAATAAACTGAATCCATAGCACATATCTGATAGTCTCAAACAATGTTGCTAACCATCAACATAGAACTAGCCCTAAAAGAGTTTGGCAATGATAACAAAAATGTGACCTAGGGGCAGGCACTACATGACAACTTCACAATTCTGCTCAGCCACATTGTCTTTGGCTACAAATTTGTACGCTCTTCTATCAACAAGAGGCAATGGAGGATTTTAGCATTTTAAGTATACTATGCATGAATGGCCACAATTTCAAACATCTAGTGATTCCCTAGGTGTTATGTTGGTGCGACTAAAAGTGGGTACAGGGGAACCTTTACATGTAAGGGTTTTTATGAATCTTTGCTTACACTGTGAAGCTTGTTTGGGTAAAAATTCATCTACTTTGTTATTATTATTACTTAGTATTAAGGCCACACATCTAAATATATTTCACATCATCAGTACTTGCACATGACTATAATGAAAAGGAAATTTTATTTATGTGCCCATTGATGTTGAAAATAAATAAATAAAATGTTAACGTTAAAAAGTCTAAAACTGTGATGTTTAATTTTAATTCAGTAACAAATTAACTATAATTCAAATAGATTGTAGAATATTAGTTGAGGTACATTAATAGCCACACCTTCCATAAATTAGGTCAAATTCAAGCACCTACCACCTACCATCTCAATTGGCAAGCCTTTTATAAGCAAGTAGGTCACATTGTTATATGAATAGTATAACTTCAGTGAGCTATTTCTCCCTTTGAATTGATTATCCTCGTTTAAAATATTCATGAAATAGGTTTATTTATCCATAACTTATTTAATGTAATACTAATAAGGAATGCATTTGATGGGAATTCATATGGAAATAGTGAAGGGCCAAGGCCATGCGTTTACTATTTGAGATATATATATATATATATACCATTCTTTCGTAGAAAATCATTTTCTCTTTGTACTTTTCTTTGTTTGATTAAATATAATAGCAATTTGATGGCCTTTTAAACCTAGATTTAAGGTAGTTGTGAAGGAAATTGAACCCTCAAACTATGGGATCTCATCGCTTCTGTGGTCTTTGTGTTGCTGCTCTACTTCATAGTCAATTTTAAGTAGTATTTATCATTTTCAAACACTGATTTCCATGGATTATCCATCATGACCTTGAATTATGTCTTTCACATCTTGAGCATCCTCAAACTCTATGTAACAATAACTAGGAGGCTGAGACAGGATTCTAAGATCAGTGTCCACAACAGACCCATATTTATAAAAAGGTCTTTAGCTTCCCATTCTTGAATGTCACTAGGTAGGTTTCCAACATATAATTTCTAGTCACTCATTGTTATGAAGACAAATAATATTCCTTGGCTATGGCACTCTCTTCACCTTTGTTGCCATCATCATCTACATGGTCATCTATTTCTTTTGGCCATCTCAGCCGCATATGGAGGTTTTCTATTTAAATCTCCAAAGTATCACCTTCCAGACTATTGATAAAAATTGGCTCAATTATACCACACCTGTACATGAACATGAGCATGGGCATGACCATCAAGGTGAAAAAATAGGGACTACTTTGGTTTGGATTATGATTATCTGAAGGGCAATTGGGGTGGTTAATTTATAGAATGGAAGATTGTCTTCCCGAGGCACATTATATGTGGATGCTGCTGGTGATTATCACTATATATGCAACTAAGGTCGCCTATTCCTTCCAGTGGAATCACGTCGTCACTATTTGTTGCTAATGTTTAGCCAATTGATTTGAGTTCTGATCTATAGTTCTTTAATCAAGATGAGGCTACTGTTGTGTAGTGGTTTTCTATGTTCAATCACACTGCACAGTGTAGTGATGTTGATACTGTGGCACAATTAATCTTCAATTTAGATTATGATCTGGCAATAGTGAATCTCTAGGACCGAATGTTGAGTCTTGAATGAACAAGTGATGTCTAAGATCGAAAACTAAGCCCTGAAGGAGTACTGCTCTCCAAGATGCCATTGATGATCTGTAAACATGAATATGTGGATACTTGTAGTTAGACTAGCAAGGTCACCTTACTGAAAAAACCAACAGATGAAGCAGGATATGGAACCTCCAAAACTGCTTTCTAAGCTTGACTCCTAGTAGGGATCGAATACACAAGAATAGATGAACTCGAGTTTGAAAGCTATGATCAACCAAGTAGCTTGCTTAAAACCTTAAAATGCCCTTTATTTTAATTTATTGCAAAGTTTTAATAATAAGTTTTTCATTACTTATATATGTTTATTAATTAATATTAATACATGTTATGATACATATTTATGTTAATTTTTTGTAATTGTTGATATTGTATTAATCATGTTAATTAACAATATTTATTAATGAGTTTGATAATATTGTTTTATAATAATGATTCTTAATAAGTTTTTAATATAACTTGTTATTATTTAATAATATTTAATAACAAGTTTATTATTATTTGTTAATATTAACACTTTTTAAGTGTTGTTAACTTCTAATTAGTTTTATATGACTTATTAACTAATCTAATTAAATTAAATTTAATTAGGATTAGTTAATAATTGAAGGAGAGTAATCTAATGAATTATTAATCAACATAAATAGATGGAATTTAATTGAGATTGAATTAGAGGGGAGAACATAAAGGAAATGAATTCAATTTATTATGATGATGATTTGTAATTGAAATTAAATCATTAAGCGATTATTAATCTTAATGATTCAAGTTATTCAACATATAACCTTAGTTTATTCTAGGAAGGTGGACTTCAAATATTTCGAGGGTTGAACCTTAATTTATGCAATTATATGTACAAGATATCTATAGAATTAAAGAGAGTTTTCAGACATGATAACGAACCCTAATAATCATTATACTCTATTTAGACACATGCTGATCTCTATTTAAAAATGAGAACCTTAGTGAATCTGATAATCATTGAGTTATTAATATAGTTATGTTAATTAAATTGGTCATTAAGTTATACAATGGAGTTAAATTCAATTTATTATATGATGAGATGATGAGGTACTCTATATTTCATGATGATTATTTAGTGTTTTCAAATAATGATGATGATTAGTTTGATGGTTTAATATCATGTGTTTTCTTATGGATACTTACTCCATACTGCATGTGTGTGTGTGTTTGTGTTCTGGGGTTTTAGGGTTGACTAGATTGTTGACTGGTCTTAGGTTGTTATCAGAGGCTCAAGGGTTATGAGATGTGATGTCATGCTAATGTTATTTTTTCTTGATCTTTTTAAGACCCAACCATGGTTATGTGATGGTATGCTCTATGAGATGTTTGTATTTGTTGTGTGTTGATCCTCATCAGTCTTCTCATGTGAAGCTAAGTTATATGTGTATGAGACACTTGACTTAACCATTTATGATTCATCGATCAACCAGACTTGGATTACTTTCTAGTCGCCATGATGGGACTGAAGTGTTCAATTATTCTTGATTTTGTCATGTTGTGACATGTTTTGACTCGACCATTTTGGAGTCTTCGATCAGTATTATTTCCTTTGAGATGCTTTTTTGGTTGCTTGTTGAGAACCAATGGATATTGTGATTTATTTTGAGATTCCTTATGGTTGCTTGTTGAGAATCAATGGATGTTGAGATTTATCATTGATATGGATATTGAGATTTATTTTGGAATACTATATAGTTGCTCAATGAGGACAGATGGATATTGTGATTATCATTGATACCATCAGTTGCCAATAGAGAACTGTTGTGGTCATGATTATCAGTGGATGCTTTTTAGTTGCTCATGGAGATTTGATGTTCTTATTGTGGATTATATTTTGGTATTTTTCTAGTCAGTTGTATAGGACTGAGGTGATTTTGTGATTTGTGATTTCTTGAGACTAGGGTAGGTTATCTACTTGTAGTGTTAGGAAGTGGCTTTCAATAGGGGCCAGGGCCCTAAGTGGCTTCCAAGGTAACTCATTGTAAGTTATTTAATAAGTGGAAACATTTACACTAAATGGGGATTAAAATGAACCTAATAAGATAATTTTATGTTCTCACCCATGCCTCGAGTGCTAGTGCAGACTAGGATGGGAGTAGAGAAAATCCTTAGTTGTGACCTTGAATTCCGTAGTATGCCTGGTCAGTACGAGAGGATACTAGTGGTTGCATAGGGATCACTAGGGGGCTGAGGTCTATTGAGAGACTACCAAGGTAACTCTAGTGTGATTCATGCGATGACACTTTCCTGCTTACATAGTAGGTTTCCTACATGTCTTTGTGTGCCTCTGAGAATTAGATGTCGACCCTTTATGTTGGAACCTTTGAGGTAGTCTACTTTTAGGATTCCTGGACTTAGAGATACTTGTGCTACATGATTTGATAAACTATTTTGGGACTTTAGATTATCTCCTCAGCATGGTGGGAGTGGGCCATTTAGGTTCCACACAGTTAGGTGGTAGTTCTTTTTCACTCTTACCATTTGAGATCTGTCTGTAGACACTGTGGCTAGAGCATTCTTTGTTGGCATTTATCTTCATTTTGTTCTTGGATCTTATGATGGATGTTATTTACTAGTATGTTTCTTTATATTGATGATTAACATGTGATAGAGGATGTTATCTGCTTTGTAGGATCATCTTATGCTTTATTCTTTCATGTTAGATCTCTTTATGCATATGTTGTAGTGTGTTTAGGAGTGACATCCCTACTATGATAATACCGATGATCTCTTCAGTGACTTGGGATGTTATGCATGGGGGATGGCTATGGCCCATGATGGTCTAATGATGCTATTGATGGTTGGGAGGAACCGTGCACTTAGTTAGTTGTGTTTAATGATCGATGGATATCTTTTACAATGGTTGTTATATCTTTGTTGATGGATGGATGTATCATGTATGTTAATCATTTCATTTACTTTATTGCACTTGTATCATGGATTTAATAAGGATGATATATCTTTATTTTTACATATGTATATTCTTTTAAGCTTTTCATACCTTGTGACATGTATAGTGGATGAATGAGCATTCTGAATAGGCATTTGAAACAAATGTATATTATGGACATTAGACCTTTTTAATTATCCTTTTATGTGGATGTGGTAGTTGTTAGACTTAGTACTAGTTAGATTAAATGTGACACAACATCTTGGGATCCTTAAGGAATGTAACCTGTTATGTATGCTTTGGTTGAATGTATGTTATTGCTTCTCGTACTATGTGTTTGATATGAATGGTTTATCTTTCATGATTAAAAATAATAGTAAAATTGTTTGGCAAACTTAGTAAAAGTTTAGGTTGATTCTTTTGGATCCCTTGGCAGGGCATTACATATCTCTCATAACCTCAAGTGGTTATAATGCTCAAATAGCCATCCATAGCAACTTGATCTTTTTGTTGTTCTTCTGTCAGATACCATAGAAAACTACTATCTTGATATCAATGACAAACTCAGTCATGAATGTGACATATCATCATAGTAGTACTCCCCCATAGGAATATCGTTAGCATTCATGCTTCCAACAATCTTCCCAATCATCCAACAATTGTAACAAGGTCTTACATACTCCATCAATTCAACAAATTTATTGTAACTAACCTTTATGGAATCCATGGAAAATAGGACCAAACCATGTAATAAGATGGATCTATTCGACATATCCTTTCATTAACAGAAAAATCAATGTTAACTAGAGGTAGTTCCTTGGGTACCCATTCTTTCTAAAGATGTGTGCACCTTAAAGGAACCTTCCTATCGCCTTCACTCTCATTATCATAAGAACATGACCCCCCCTCAATAAGAAAAAGTTGCATTCATTTATTGAATTTTCTTCTAATATTTTGACCTCTAGTTGATCTCCCTCTTTTAAATGTACTAGATGTCCCACTTTTGTCTTCTATTCCCACATTTTCCTCACTCGAGGAAGATAGATCAAACAAATACCTATTTGATGATACCTACAATCCATAAAATGAGAGACATACTAGGAATAAAGTTTATGTTGATGGTAAAGAGAAGATATGCAAATAAAAAATTGCATCTATAGGGCCTATTGACTTAAATCTATTGATCCATGTGATTGTGCAAGATCCTAGTCAAAGGCATTGAATAGCTTGCATATGTAAATCATTTATCTAAAGTTGGCCAAAAATTTGGTATTATTAATGTGTATATCTACAAAAATATTGGATATGTTGTACTTAATGTTTATATCTCCACATATGATTTTCAAAGAAAAATTTGGTCACCTCACTCATAAAATTCACCCATATTATAATCAATAAAAATTTGTCCACTTAGAATGCTCTATATACTAAAAATTAAGTAGAAGACAAAAATTACATGATGCAATCATCAAAATTATTGTATATTTTATGTGTGGTAGCTATGCAATGTCATTGTATATACTCCATGACAATAGAGTTCAACACATAATAACTTAAATAAAAAAACATACAAGTCAAACAAATTTCTATAATTAAATCATGACCCCATCATACTTGACATTGGTCATATATTGACATAAATTTCATTGATCATCATCTTCATCCATGTCATCATCACCATCATCATCATCATACTTGTCACTTTGATCATCGTCGTCATCACCACCATCTTCATCGCCATCATCATCATCTTCATCACCATTATCATGACCATCATCACCTTGAACATCACTATCTTCATCAGCATGATCATCATCATAATCATCATCACTACCATCATCATTAGCATCACCAGAATCATCTTCTTCTTCTTCTTCTTCTTTATTGTGTAACAATCTTTTGTGATCATCATTTACTTCATCTTCTGATTCTGGTGATGCTAATGATGATGGTAGTTGTGATCTTTATTTTGAATTAGAGGTAGATTGTTTACCTATAAACTACTTCATATGTAATCTTCTTCTACCTAAACATGATTATTAGGTTCTGTATTGAAGTTATTTCAATATCACATTCCTTTCTTACAGTGCAATGGTTGTTTTCTTAAACATAAATAAACTCTAATGAGCTTTTGCCATGCATGTTAAGCTTTGCATGGTTGGTAGCACCCTTGAAAATCATACATAATTTGTTTTACCAAATATTACATTTTATTAGAGTTTTAAAAATTGTACAGAATTTGTGACTTAGTTAAAATTTGTTTTTGTTTTATGTTATTTTCTTCTATCAAAGTTTCCCAAAGATTTTTTTTTGATAGGTCTATAAGGATGTGTTATTAAAGATTCGTCTATGCTACATGTGTTTATTGTAAACATCACATGTCGTATGTGTTTACTATAAGTCTCACATGCTCTAGCTAAGCATTGAAGTCTTTTCCACTTTGTGCATTTGCCTATTAGTTTTTAGATGCAGTTGAGTTTCCTATAGTTTGGAGAAATGTTTATTTTTATTTTTTTTAATCTACATATTGTTAGAAACAAATAAAAAAAATAGAAAAACATCATTGTATTTTATGGAAATTCAAAGAAGTCTCAAAATGAAGTTTAGAAAGAGATAAAAAGTAGATTAAATGTGCTTCAACATTAAGTAAATATGAATGATTCAATGATATAAAGTAATCAAATATGAATTGAACCTCTCAGAGGTCTTTATTTTATAGTGATTGTGGATATATACTTTTAAATTAAGTTCTATTTTTTTTCAATTTGTTTACATAATACTATATTATTATTCTATCATATAAATTAAAATATGAATCAATGTTTTAAATTTGCATAGATTGCAAGTTATTTCAAATAGGAAATTGTAAATAATTTATTTGTGTTGATGTTTGTTTTGTGAATATTGTTTTGTTGGTTTAGTATTATTTTATTATATTCTATCATAGATTGAAATATGATATGAATTATAATATTTGTGAACCATTTTTATTGGATATTTTTTATAGATTAAGATCTTTTCCAATAGTTCATAGATTTTTCATCCAAGTTTTTGATAGAAAATTGTCACCTTTTTAATTGACTATTTTTAGCCATGCAAATTATTTTGGTGAAATGATATGAAAACACTTGTTTTTCTTTTCCTTTTTCTCATTTAAAATTGCCCAAAAAATTGTACACTTAAAAAAGCAACTTACCTTAATTACTTTTACTTTTCACAATATTCAAAACAATGTAGTCATAAAAATATGATAAGAAAATAAACTTTAGTTTTTTTAAGTCTTCATAATAGAAATATTTGTTATAAAATTAGAAAATGAGATGAAATGATTTTAAAATGTAAATAATTGTGTGTGTGTGTGTGTGTGTGTGTGTGTGTGTGTGTGTGTGTGTGTGTGTGTGTGTGTGAGAGAGAGAGAGAGAGAGAGAGTAGAAACATATATTTTATAAAATAGAAACAAATATTTATAGTGATAAAAATATGATAAGAAAAGAAACTTTAATTTTTTGAAGTGTTCATAATACAAACATTTGCTATAAGATTAGAAAATGAAAATTGTAGTTTTCAATAAATCATTCAAGAAATTGAATAATAAATAAATAAATTGATCTTTGATTTATAATAAGATCATATATTTTTATCATTATAGAAATTTAAACTTTAGTTATTAATTAAATAATTAAATGGTAGAGATATTGTTTGATGATAAAATATGATTTTATGGTTATGATTTAATTCAAGGTGTGGTTAAGGTTAAGGTTAGATTATGCTTATAGAGTAATATACATACATGTTACAAATTTGATTTATGGTAAGTGTAATAATCTTTAAATTTAAAAAAAAATTAGTTCAAAGAATTTATGCTCTAGGGCATGAGTAATCCATTTTAAATTTATTTTTCAGTTTCGATTTTCTAATAACTTTTGAAATTTCATATTGGCAAACCATTTTAATTTTTAGAAAATAAAAGGTTCTATCAGCTTACCGTTGGACGCACAAAAGCGAACATCTACTAGTTTTACTAAGCTTTTCAAATGTGTCATCTTTTCTCGAATTTTACATTTTTGAATAATAAATCTTATCTTTCATTGGCCACTTTCTAATTGTTTCTATCTATGCTCTATATTTCTATTTCTAATTGTTTATATTTTTAATTCAAATAGAGTTTCCACTTTTAGATATCATTTTCTTTAATATTTATTTATAGAGACAAAAAATGATCTAAATGCAGAAGCTCATTTTGGGAAAATTTGTTTGTATAGAAGATAGATCTTTAAATGCATGTGAAAATGTTGTTTTCAATTTTGCACAAATTATTTATCTCTATCCTTTATTTAATAATTTGTCAATGGAACATTCCAATTTGAGTGCTTTGGAAACTACCAACCAACATAAATAAATTGTGGATGTCAAGATTGATAGATCAAACTTTGTTAAAGAATAATGAAACATCAATTATAAACTAAGAAAAACTAAATGGGTTTATAAAGATGCTCCTTTTGTTTCTAATTTGAACTGAGAATATTGATTTAAGAAAATAAAATCTTTAAGTCTTTTAGTTGGGTTTCTACAAGGTTAATCCTTTCACTTTATTATGAGCTAAATGCCAAGGATAAAATTGTACTCATAACATAATCAAATAGTAATTTGGGGTTGAAATAGAATGGTGATTCCACCTTTGCAACTTTCCAATCTAAACTATACTCTTTATTAGGATTTCCTACTTTGAGGTTGTGTTGAAAAAGTTGTAGGGAATGTAATGAAATATGTTTGTGATATCAACAAAAGAGGAATGTCAAAGCTCATGTAAAGTTCATCAATCTTGAATAGTTCTAATGTAATCATTATACATTTGATTTAGGTTAAACTCAAACAAAATTATGATTTCTGAACATATATTTTCTGAATAAAACTTTATTATTTACTGATACTTTTTTCTAGAATAATTTTATATTAGATTGTTGAAAAATATTGCAAATATTTTCTATTTTAAACTTTGATATGTTTAAATTATTTTTCAAGGAAAAAATTGGAGAAAGATTTGATGGAGTGTACTGGTACAAACAAATAAAATGAGAAAATCTCCAAGGAAGATTTATATGTGAGAAATCTTATGTTGGTTTCTTTACCATAAGAAAGTATTGTGACGAATTTTCATGATAATAAAGAAATCTTTATTTTCTATTAAAATAAATTCCCTTCTATTTTGTTCCAAAAAGAGATTCTGATATTCTAGAAAAAATCAATTTCAATGGGACGGTTTCTAAGTTTTAATAGGGTAAAGTTTGTCTTTTATCATTTGCATGTGAGAGCAACAAATCTATATAAACTTCTTTTTTAACTTCATTTAACTAATTTAATAAATATAAATTAAGTTAAATTAAAAAATAATATTTTTTCTTCAATATTTATAAAATAAAAATTTTAATTATATAATTAAATGTTTATTTAGTTTTATGATTAAAATATTATTATTTTTTGTTACGATTTAACATGTTAATTATTTATGTATTATAAATATAATTTTTCTACTCATCAAATATTTTAAATTTTGTTTTGAATTTATATCTTATTTAACATTAAATTTTCAAAGATTAGATCCTTGCATGATAAAAGTGAAACAAATAAATATCATAAGTACTAACACAGCATCAAATTTAATAAAATAAATATTTAGGTGGATAGTCACTATACTAGGATTGGTGTATGAATATTTTAGTAATTATTTCACTAATATACAATTATATTACAATTGTAATGATAAGTTGGGAGTAAAAATCCATACAAATTTCTTTTGTGAAAGGAAGATTTTGATTATGAAATAAATTTGTGGGTCTTATCTCATAGTGAATGTCTATTCCTTTGATCAAAACTTCATTATTAATTATTTTCACCTTTCTTTCCTCTATGAGTTAATTATTTTCACCTTTCTTTCTTCTATGAGACATATCACTCTTATGGGTATCACTCATATCGACTTATTGTTGGATGTAGAAAAACTGCTAGTTTAATATATTTTATCAAAAATGTAAAGATATTTTTAGACACCCATTTAGATTATATTTAACATATATATAAATCATGTATGATTTTTTTGTATGGACAAGGTCAAATATTGACTATCATGCTAAAACTATACCTATTTAAGCTTGTTTTTTCAATTAGAGGCATGTGAACAGTCACTTATAAATTTTGCAAAATATATAATTAGGAAAATATCTTCTTTATGATTGTAAATAAGTTTATCCTCTTTGTGATTGTAAATAGGTCTATTATGAATACTTTTCTTGATTTTCATGAAGATCCAACAATTCAAACAAAAGTTACATGTTCTTTCTTATAAACTGGTAACCTTCAAATTTGAATAGTGTTGCTAGGAAGATTCATATTTTACACCATCCAAATGAACTTTTCTTTCAGACTATTAATAATGAAAGATATGTGAAATTGAATTATCTTTCCATCGATATAGGTTGCAGATCCATATCATTCCATATGAGATTATAACATTCAAATTACTAACTAATTTACATAGAGAAAATGCATAAGAACTCATTGTTATGAACTTTGAAAATAGTTTATCTTTATTGTTAAATATTATTGATTTAAAAATAATAATAATTAATTCTAAACTTATTAGATAATTAACATACTAAATTTATCTACACTTATATACCATTTATATAATCAAACAAAATTTTTGAAAACAATCTAATCCAAATCATTCGATGGAACTTTGTATTATTTGATGTGTGTTTATTTGAGGTTTTGTGGTATTTTTGTTGTGATGGGTTTTAGAAATTTTAATGTGATGTTTTATTTTGTGATAGCTTTTATGTGAACTATTTAATTAGCCAAACTAGGATGTGCACTAGAGGCATCTTTTAAGATTTCTTTTATGATGGTTATTTGACTAGATGTCAAGATGTACTTTGTGATTCAAAATTGAGGCTTATGTTTATGAGATTTATTTGGTGAGCATATATGATGACTTGGGTTTTGAGAACCAAATTATTTTTGGGTTGTCTATTAAGGAACCAAGTTCTATCATCATGAGTGTTGTGGTATGGGACACAATTGTTGTTTATGTGCTTAGGGGAGGTTGTCTAGATACATGTCTTTAGTAGTGGCTTGCAATAGGGGTCCAAGACCCAAAGTGATTAGTACCAGGGTAACCTATTGTAAGTTGTGTAATAAGTGACAACATAGTAATTAAAATATCTTGCCTAGCCCTTTTCCTTGAGATACAGGCTAAGATGGGAATGAGATGATATCTAGTGAGAGGTATGACTAGTTTTTCTCATCTTCGTGAGAGGGTATTCAAGTTTCGCATGTGTCACATTGAGGGTCTAGGGTCCAGAGTGACCAGTCCAAGGTAAGTCAACACTTGAGGGTCTAGGGTCTAATGAGAGACCAGTCCATGATAACTCAAGTAGTTTGACCATGTGATGATACTCCCTAGTATGTAGCCCAAATCTTCTTCGTAGATTTTGTATTTTCCTCTAGTGGTGTAGTTATTGGTGTTGTACTTATTTTTGGGTGTATTTATTGTCGATGTTTATTTTCATTAATGGTGATTGGTGATTCATGGTGATTGTACTTTTGACGTGAGGTGGATATCTTTTGTAGACTTTTTCTCGTAATTTAGTACTCAATATATACTTGGTATATGTATGTTGACTTGGTATGTGGTATTGGTATTGGATGAGCATTCTTTCAATTTTGGTTATATTTTCTTCTTGAGTAGTTTGTGTTACCTTGACGTAGATTTGGCTATTAGGATTCCTTGCCTAGGAATGTTTTATGGTTTGATTAGTTGTATGTGGATCGTTCATTATCTTCCAAGCACAGTGAGAGTGGAAGCCTGACTAGGTAACCACGCAGTTGGGAGGTAGTGAGTTCTTACCATTTGGGCCCCCCTCATATTTACAAATGTTGGAAGGTCGATGATGCAGTTGTACTTTTATTATTCTTATCCCTGTCTTGGAGACTTCTATTTAGTTGATGTATTTATATGTTACTGTCTATCTTAAATTTTGATGTACTTGTATCTATTTTCACATACCCTACGACATGTGTAGTGGATGCTATCCATTAAACATATTTCGTTGCATCAGTTATATTCATGCATTTTCTTATGAGATTAATATGTTATATTTTGATGATTATGGACATTGTACTTAAGACTTAAGCAATTACTAAAAAAAAATGTAAACATGACTCAACATGAAGGAACTCTTGAGGAATGAAATCTATTTTGTAATTTCATGTGTAAATGTTGTATTTGTGTCTATTTCTTCCACATTGTTACTTTGATGTTGTATAAACTTTAGAAAAAAAAATAGTTCAGTAAACTTTGTAACATATTAGGTTTATTTCTTTTGGGTTCCCAAGCGGGGTGCTACAAATGCATTCATCAACACTCTCCACCAGCTAATGCATCAACAAAGTGACATTGACGAATGACACACTTGAAACCCTACAAATAGGGCTATAGATCGAGGGTTATCAAAGTTTCAACCAAACAAAAATAAAAGAATTAAGGGGCATAAATATTACCTTGCAAACATATTAGCTTCTTTTCCACGACAACGCTCAAAGTGTAGTGGCCATCAAATTGTATTGTTTCCAATGTCATTTGGCAAAAAAATGAAGTTGTCAAGGCGAGAAACCTTGTTATAAGGGCATGTTGTAACACCATGAGCAAGTGCAAATCTCATGGAGAAAAACAAGATAAAGCATTATCAAAACATGTAACAATAAACAAATTAATTGTAGTATGCATACTTTTGTTTTCTACTTGCAAAGGTAAATGAAGTGAGAATGAGAAACAATGTTAATAGCTAAACAAAAGGTGTATAAAGCATTATCAAAACATGTAACAATACATAAATTAATTGTAGTATTCGTACTTATGTTTTCTACTTGCAAAGGTAAATGAAGTGAGAATGAGAAACAATGTTAATAGCTAAACAAAAGGTGTATACAAATAGCAGCGAAAAAGCCCAAAAAGTATAGGGCGTCAAAGCAACATAAAATGTACAATTAATGCCAAAAAAACAAGTCTTTGACTCTTCCATGCTAATCGAAATGACAATCTTAATACATTCATTGCACAATGAATGCCACATACACTGATATGTCTTGTCAATATATGTTGGAATTTTTCTTTCTAAAATTCAATTTCTTTATTTTGCTAATTTTTGGATGAGCCAATATAAGATTATTTAATTTTTCTAAGAGTCCGATAGTTTACCCACCTTTGACCTGAACTAGTACCTCCCCTCTAAAAGGAACTAATAAAGAATGCATCAAGAGAAACTTCCAATGATTAATAAAGGAATTTTGAAAAAATCACTTCAAAAGGAGAGTCCTGCATCACTTAAAAGAAAACAAGATAAAACAAAAAAGGGTATATTGGCAACGTTTTCATTAGGTCATCACAACGTCGTAAGCCGGAGTAGCCGCGTATGAGAACATCAACGGATCAACAGACACATGGCGAAATTAATGTCCAAATTACGCAATTTAAAATTTGTAGCATAATATTCGGCTTAACTTTAATATTCGACATTCTTAATCGCTGGCATAATATTCGGCTTAACTTTAGAAATCCCGCGTAAAGCGGAAAGAAGAATATTTGAAACGGCACCAACGATCGCAAGTAGCCTAGGGTTTTATCCTTTTACGTCAAACTCACAATTGATGAGTTGCCTCTAACGTAGGGCGGAGGAAACAAGATGACGTGTATTTGTCGGTAACATGAACAAACTTGGTTTATAACAGGTCGCGAGTTCGAAGCCTCCGAATGCAAGGGCACAATGAAGCGCACAATTGAGGAGGGAGAAGCTAGCCTTTCGGAGAAGCGTGTACGAGGTGAGGAAATTGGCACTGCAAGCGATGTGGATGAGTTTTTCGCTCTCCTGAAGCGAATCGAAGAAACACAGAAGCAATTAGGCGTTTTGCGAAGGGTAAAGAAAGAAGGTAGGATTTCCTCTGTTTCTTTGGATTGTTCTCCTGACGGCTGTAATATGCAGGGCGTCATGCCTAAGGCGGTGTGGCGGCCCTCTTTCGCCTGGGAGGACTTCTCTGGGAGCGGAAATGGAAACGGAAACGGAAATGAAAATGAAAATAGAAATGGAAGTGGAAGTGGAAAAGGAAAAGGAAATGAAAATGAAAATAGAAATAGAAATGAAGATGAAAATGACAAGAGAAATTTGCCGGAAATTTTTGATAATGATAGAAAATGTATGCAAAGGCGGTGCCTGCGTGCGGATCAGGATTATGAGGACCCGCGGGAGAGTCTGGATCTCAATTTACCTTTTACCTCTGCTGGATTGTAGCTGTTTTTTTTCTGTAATACACGAAGATCACAACTTTTGTTTTTTGTTCTTAAATTGGCACACATCATTATCGATTTGTATGTGCTTTGTCTATGGACTCTGGTTCCAAGTTCTAATCCTGCACCGGCCATATTTGTGGCTGGAATTGTTTTCAACTCTGATTGTGTTCAATATACTGATTTTAAAACACTTTTATGCTCTGCAAAATGTGTTCTAAGGTTCTCTTCTGTAAAAATATTTAGGATGCATGAATTCTGGCCGGCTGATGTACATTGTGTGCTATGTTTTGCCGTGAATTGGAGAAGTAAAGATGCGGAACTTCTTTAGATCATAATGGAGGTATATTCCGGAGAAATTGAAGAATTTTTTCCTTTGAAGAGTTTTCTGATGGCTTAGTTAACGTTCTCCGCATATTATTGATTGTATATTTTCCTTGAGTGGTAGAAAAAACCTGGTTACTCTGAGCGTTTTTCGACTTCGTTCTGGACCGTATCTGGACCGTATATCGATTGGCATTGGTAACGGACGTTATCATTTCGATTTTAAAGGGCTAAGTGGTTTAATTTTAAATGAGCAAAAATTGGGAGCCTATAGATGTCACAAATTAAGTGAAAAGTGTTGGGGGTCAACACATGTAATAGTGAAAGATGAATAAGTACTCAAATATTTAAAAAATCGGTCAATTAAGGAAAGGATACTAGTGACATGTTATTGGATTTGCATATGGTGACGAACATAGGACTATCATGTACTTTGTACTAACATTGTCAAATGATGTAGATATATTCTATCTCTTTGATTTGGATTTGTGATTTCTCTTTGAAGAGAACGAGTTTTCTGGCACTAATCTAGCAAACATTGCTCAATTTATTTTATTCAATCAATCGTCAAAATAGCTGAAAAAATGCATAACTTACTTTATACAATAGTTGGTTTTATAGAATGGCAGTCGGGGTTTGGGGATCAAGAGTTAGCATGTAATTTTGAAATGCTATTTTTTTTAATGTACAAAGTTGGATATGTAGGAATTGGAATGTAAGGATGTCAAGGGGGGAAAGGGGATGTAAAGATTTGGGGGACCCAAATAGGTAAAGAGTTGGGATAGGAAAGATTGGGCTTTAGACATAACCTAATGTCAAAGGAATGGGAATTAGTTTTAAAAGAAACAAAGTGCAACAAAAATCAAGATTGACAAGGGGACAAATTTGACATGGCAAAAATCAAGGTTTCAAAATATTACATAATATAACCATAATGGGGGAAAGAAAACCCCAAAAGTGAATATAGATTGAGTTTCAAGATTTCAAGTTGCCAAATACACTTTTAGTAAGTTGGTAAGGAAATGTTTGGGGTCCTACAATGTAGTGGAGGTTAGGAATTGAGGATATTTGACATCATCGATATTAAGGATTTGGGAATGTTAATTTCTTTGAACCAAGTGGAAGGAGAGACAAAATCTTGGAAGATCACAAGATAGAAGGAAACAAGGCTATTGAAGCATGGAAAATGAAGGTGGTGCATGCATTAGAGAGAAGTTTGAAGATATGAAGCATGACAGATGAGTGAATCAAGGACTTAGTCTAGATATGAAGAAAGAACCTAATGTCAATTGGAAAATCCAAGGTATCTTATGGTTGAGATAGTGTCAAGGTTGAAGGAATGAAAGAATTTATGGAAGGGATACCAAAGTAAGGGAAAGTTTGAAAAAGAATAGCACTTCATGCTCCCTTATGGTCAAATTATACCAAAGTAAGGGAAATTTTTGAAAAAAATGGCATTTCATACTCCCTTGTGGTCATATTATAAATTATCTTATAGATCCTACAACTACTATCTTTCATGAGTTATGCATCCACTCCTTACATATCCATCCTTGTTATGCCTTAGTTCATCATCCTAGTTGAAAACCCCAAAAATTAAATAATATTGACTCTAGAACTCCTCACTCACATTCTTGAAAATAATCGAAGCACTTTATTATTAGTCTTCCGAGGCATTAAGTTTTACCTTTCATCCTTACCACATTTTGATTCCCTTCATCAAGCATCTTTAAATCCTGGAGTCCACATTGCGAAAAAGATTAAGTGTCCCTCTTATCAATCCTTTAGTCAATGAGCTTCTTTCATTTCTTGATCCTTTCTTGACATGCTTTGTTTCACATTCTCAACCTTGACTTTCAAACTCCAAGTCCAAGTCTTTCATATAATAGAATGTCTAAATGGTTATCTTAGTTTAATATTATGTTGAGTCAATATTGACTAAGTTTTAGCTAATCAAAGATTTAATCAAATTATAGGAATCTTATCAAGCCTTGAATAGGTTCCTAGAACCATTAATGGTTCTCCATTTGCATCCTAAATTAAGACATGGAAGGTTAAAAGAGAAGGTGGCATAGCTTTACATGTTTATTATGTTGGTATGTGGTGACTACTCATATTGTCAAGAAGACATTTTGATGACTTTGACAAACATGTTTTCATATAAAATCATTTAAGGGGGTTCTTTCAATAGGGCCTAAGGGGATTATCTCCCGAAAGGGGGTTGAAAACATAACCTATTATGATGATCTTGGAGTAGTGCTTGCACAACCAAGACACTAAGCCAACACCATTGAAGAAGAAATGTTTATTATTTCATAAAGGAGTTGGTGGTCAATTTATGACATGATTTGATATTTGTAAACACCCAAAATGTTTAATGAGTAGTTATAGAATGTGAAAATTCATGAGATTGTAATATTGTTCTTTGTTGAATAAAAAAGAAAGTGAATGGTTGTTTCCCTATGTATAGTCCTCGATGGATGGGCCATGTAACATCTATTTTGTAAATTGTTATTGTAGTGTCATAAGTTATAAACAATTACAATTTTGATCCTTAGGCCCTATTTTAGTGTCCAAGGCTTCCATGCATGTTTTGTTTGATCTCACATCATTTTTGCATATATTTTTGGGATCCTTATTATCATATTAACCCCTGACTAAAATTTGAGCCATTTTTTGCTAGACAAGGGTGACATAGATGGAACCAAGAGCACTTTTTTCAACCCTATCATCAAAAGTTGCCCTAGTCATGCTAATTTACACCCAAATTTGAATTGGTGTTTGTAATTATGATTTTAGGCAGGGTTTTACACCCAATATCAACATATCTACTAAGGTTCCATTTAAAACTTTTCCCAAATTGTTTCATCCCTCCAACAACAGCTTGCCTCCATAAGTAAATAAAGATTCAACATTCCCACTTATGAGATTGTTATCCCTTTGTCCCTTGATGCCATTCATGTCATTATCCCTCAATACATGGAAGTGCCTCATTTGGAGACATATTTAATGGAAAAGGTGATCCCTTGACTCATGCGAAAACTTCTCAAACCTTGTGAAGTGACTTGTCTAATGAGCATAGATTTATGAGTAAATTATTTACTAGGACATATAGAGATAAGGCCATACCATTTTTTTTTTTAACTTTTCATCCTTATTCTTTGGCATGTTTCAAAAGCTTTCTAATGAATCCATCCAATATTTTTAAAATAATATTGGTTCTTTATTTATTTGACTGATTTAGTTCATTGTAAGAAAGACATTAAAGAAAATGTGAATGATTTTATTGGTAGATTTAAAAATTTACATGCTCAAAGTTCTTATGCTCTTCCTAATGTGGATATTCAACATATTTCATTTATAATTTACAAAAAGACATTAGAGATAGAATATTTCATTTTGAGTTTACTTATTTTACCCAATTGTGTGTAGTGCTTCATAATTATCATCTTTAGGTCAGCCAATTTGAGACTTCCAATCAAATGGATTCAATTTATAATAGTGATTCCTCTTTGCAAGTATCCCGAAAGTTCAAAAAACTAGGAATAAAGGTTTTATCAAAGATCAACAATTATTCGAACGAAATTGATGCATAAGTAGTAGTTGCAATAGTAGTTGTGGCTCAATTATCATATATGTTTAAACAATCTCACTTTACATCTCTTTCTCAGTCTTTGTATAATATTATGTTGAAGTTTCTTAATGATTTTTTTAAAAAAAACTTTCGCCCATCAAATCTATTAACACATCCAAACTATTTTTATCTTTTCATGCTTCCAAATCTATTGATCAATATCATCATTAGCATAGCCATAATACTTACAAGTGTTTCTATTTGAATACTCCTATCTAATACCTTATTAATAACAATACCATCAATATTGAGGGTCCAAATGATAAAGGAAATATAATCAATTGTACCACCTAAAAAAATTTACAAATATACATCAACCATTTTCTTTCCATCACCGACAATGTTAATGTGATTCATGGATCCACTACCATGGATCTTCATATTGCATGGAATATGTCTAAAAATATTGTCAATATTATTGGTAACTCCAAACTAAGCTAAGCCTAAACCTAACACTAAGCCTTACAATACATTTGATCCCAAAGGAAGGGACTAGTAAGGCACCCAATGGTCCTCTTTATATTTTCACAAAGATTAATGATAAGTTCTCTCAATGAGTGCTTATTGATCCAATTTTATGGTGAAAATTATAAATAAGGAACACATTTACACAAGACAATTCATCAAAACTCCTATGATAAATTAGATGTGACAAATAAACTTTTTAGTATTTTTTCTTAAAATACCCTTGGTTCCATCACTTTTCTCGTCAAATTTGGTAAGAAATGCTTATATGTCATTTTTATTGTAATCCTAGCTTCTAATCAATTCCAAGTGAAAATTGGTCTTCCTTGGGTAACTAATATGAAATCTATTATATTTCATATCCATATGGGTTTCAAATTTTCCCACAATGGAGAAATCAACATAATTCATCATAGTCTCTATCATTCTTTAGTGAGTCATGGTAACTTTAACATTGACTTCTTTTGGTATATCATGCCTCAACTAAAACAACCTTTCCAAGCCCATCTCTTCTTATCTTACCAAAACCACATGTATGAGTTAATTTCCAAATTGGGCATACCAAAGGATGCCCTACATCCTTATATTTGTTCTAAAATTCTTCATACACCTAACATTCCTCCTAATAATACTTATGTGTCAACTCTTATATGTTAGAACAATAATGCATCCTCGTCTCTCAAACTAGCAAGGTTCCATTTGTTCTTCCTCCTAAAGAAGAAAGGGATTCAATGTTGATTGATCCTAAACCTTCCCAAATATCAATAAAGACCAAACACAACCATTGTGCTCGTGACCACCATCCTACACATTGTGCTAAGGCCCATGAACTAGCTTTGCAAACTATTTTCTCCCCTAAAGCACCTCATAATGCTTTGATTCATTTTGACTAACCTATGTGTAGCCCAAGGAAGGAAATTAATCTAAAGAATATTTGATTGTTCTTTTCCTATTAAATATCCTATTAGTATGAAACTAGATTATGATGACACTCTTGTACAATACAAATGTTAATGATGCAAATAATGTTGGTTCTAATTATTTAGATGACACACATGAGCTTATTGAAATAAATCATGAATTATCTGTTATTTTTTCACAAATTATAACCTTATATGCTTATGAAAAAACTTTCATCATTAAAGCATGGTCCTTGTTTGGAACTCACAATAGCTCCATCAACTATGCTCGATGTTGCATCTCTTGTATGTTTCCCATATTCCTTAAACAATGATAACTAACCCCATGTCCCCATGTTGTTGCTTGAATCAAATTTCTTCTTAAACTTATTTAGTATAGTGCTCCCATGCAAAATAAAAACTATAGGAAAAGGAAAATTTGGAATCATTACCTATTTTTGTCGAGGAGCTATTTTTAAGCAACAACTCCTTATAACAAATGACACATATCTTCACTATCTATTTTTAATCTCCTTTTTTATTGCCTACAATTTAGTATCCAAATTATTTGCAACAAAAATGAGTTAAAATATGTTTTAAAAATAATATTTAAAACATTATTTAAAATTACGCAACAAATATTTCAATCCTTGGGGCCACCAGCTCCACAAATTGTGCCACAAAAAAATGATTAGCTTCTACTAGTGAAAATAAGCTAAGCGGTAGCATGGGGACCTACTCTAAGATGAGGGCTAAACAATACACTTGACTAACTTCTCTTGTGCAGTGGACTCTTTTGTGTTTACTTATTTTTAATGTGTCCCCCCGATGAAGTGTTTCTTTTTATATGTTAAATGTCTAGTTTTTTTTACAAGATCATTATTCCTCTAATAGTGCAATATGGTAAAGAAATTGAACTTGTCATCACATTCCTCTATTTGCATCTCATTTCTTCTATATGTCACATACATTTTATATCATACATTTATTCTTTTATTTCAAATATTTCTTTGTGTTGTCTACTTGAGGATGATACAAAGCAACAACAACCATCATTCCTTTTGGTATACATAATACCAACCCAAAAAGACCTTTTGTTCGCATCTCTTATACTTTCTCCCTCGATTATGCTTGTAGCACTACCACCTTTAGGGGATGATGTCTATTCATTTATCCATATGTTCTGATATACATGAGTTAATATATGATCATACTAACCCCAGAGGTAATAGATCCCATTTGTGTTCTTTTTTCTTGCACTTATTTCCCTAAGTTCCATTAAGATGTACACAATTGTTTTAACATGGGGGCATATACTCCACTCTTTATAGCACATTATGCACTGTAAGAACCCCAAATAGGCTCTACGCTGATCACTGTTTGTTTCCCTGGGTGTAATGATTGTTTTTGGTTTATTTTTGAATGTTTTAAGCTGTTTTTTGGGTTTTTGAGTTGATAAAAAGAAAATACAAATATTGAAAACTAATCTTACCTAAAATTATAACTCAAATCTGGTTATAATGCTAATCAAATTCATTTATTCGGATGACTCCTAATGTATGTACAATACTTATTGCTGGAAGAATACATTAAAAACATCATCATTAATAGTTGAAAAAAACCTCATTTTTGTCTCCAATATGCAACCACACTGCTGGTTGCTTCCTCCTTGGGCAACGCCTATCAAAAACCGCAATATTAAATCTCTGATTTTTAATTCATTGTAGCGCTGTACTGTTCACAGCACTGTAGCTGCTATTATAACCCCTTCCAACCTGTAAACAGATTCATCCACTTTTTTCCTACTGAAACACAATATTGACTCCAGAATGAAGTCAACTCACAGGCAAAATTCAAGTGATATTTCACACCCTCAAATTGCATCAACTCTGAAGATACTACGTTCTCCACAGTCTGAATTCTTCTCAAACTTGTAGAAACCCTTGTTGCCACAACTTCAAGAAATTTCACAAGGCAAAGTTTTTAAGCAATTCTCATAACCTGCTCTTGAAGGAAGACAAGGTTTGTTTATAAGGACTCCTCAACTCCAGAATGAGTCTCCACGCTCAATGTGGGATAAAAGATATAATAATAACATAAAAAATGTTATTACATTAAAACTTAGAAAATTCCTTTTAATTTTTCCATAAGCTTGGACCCACAATTAATTGAAACGATGGCCCCTTTTATGATATCATGAACCTCACTTAAGTTATATATTATAACTTAACAATATAGGCTTAAAACCACTAATGTTTATTTTAACTAAATAAACATTAATATCTACATTATTACTCAACATTTTTGAATGTCGTTTGGACTGGGAGCTAACATGATAGAACTGCATATGACCATACCCCTTTTCTAAAAATAGCAAGGGTCTATCTTTATAACTCCAAAACTGCTAAAAATAGCCTGACCAAGCCAAACTCAAAGGAAAACTCATCATAAACAAACTCTGGCAACCCAGAAGAGTACTCTGCTATGGTCCTTGGAGGATCTCCACACCAAGGTGACCCTCTATCCAATCTTATTAGCCTACGAGGGTCTCTGATAGGCTAATCACCAGCTAAAGTGATGGCTCTAGCTAGAAGGGGACATCACATGCACACACCATATTTCCCAATGTTTTGTGGATTACTTGGCAACTCTTCATTTTTCTTGGAAATCCATTTAGATTCCGTCAAAGGAAATGCTTTTCTTAGGCCCAATCCACCCTCCTTTTGGATTCCTTTGGAGACAATTTTTTGTGGGTTGGATCCTTCTTTTTGGCACTATCTTTTAGCGAATTCCTTTAGGGACATTGCTTTCCTTAGGCCGAATCTGCTTGTGATAGATTTCCTTGTAGAGAACACTTTACTTTGGCATCCATTGGATGAGTTGACTAGAATAATACAACTTGGTAGAGTGTCAACTTCATATTTCTACCTATATTTTTTAGTAAAATCCATAACATTAACATCCTAGTATTTGCATATTTAACAAAGTATTGCATGTAATTTAGTAAAACATATCATTTATTTATCTTTGTAGGAAGTCTTTGTATTTTATCTTAAACTAATTGATTACTTAATATATATAGAAGAATTTTTTCAGAATGTGTTAAAATATGACAAACAATATCAAGAATTAATTGCATAATTTTGAGTTAATCTCATTGACCCATATTTCAGGAGTAGTGGTTTACCCAAAACTATATCTAATTAGAATGGATGGTTTACATGAATCCAAATAATCAAAATATTGATAATTTGACTTACTACTTAATATTCTCCCTATTTATCATTTAATGAGCTAAGGGAACTCTCGATATTATAATTTGACATGCTACAATTTTTTTTCCCCAATTTGTCATAACTGATGGGCTAAGGGAGCTTTAGCATGAACAATTAACAAGACACACCACTTGCTAAAGATTGCAAATGGGGTAGCAATAACTTTAGGGAAACTAGATATTATACACATTTGAGTCGAAATAAGAATGACATGTGTAGTCTATCAAGAAGTCCCAATGTTTCACATTGTGAACATAACCTGCATACAAAGAGTATATAGTACATTGTTCATTCAAACAAGAGATGTAATGGGTTCATATGAACCACTAAACTAATCAATTAGTTAATAGATAGAAGAAGTCTTCTACAATGTGTCTAAATATGATAATAATATCAAGATTTGCATAATTTTTGAGTTAAGCTCATTGACCCATATTTCATTAGTATTGTTTCACCCAAAATCATATCTCATGAGAACAAATAGTTTACATGAATCCAACGAATAAAAACATTAATATTATAATTTGACATACTATAAAAAAAATTTCCCCCAATTTATTAATTAATGAGCTAAAGGGGCTATCAATATCATTATTTGACATACTACAAAAAACTCCCCTCATCCTCAATGGACCCTTGGTCTACTAGTGAAGTAGTTTGGTTCCAAGTGAGGCCACCATGAATCAAGTCTAGCTAATTGCAAAGGTTGCGACATCATAAGGGATAAGGTCAAGATCGTTCCCTATGTGGATAATGACAAAAACTATATCCCTTAGTCCTTGCCTCTTAGGCAAAGAGTTTGTTCCTCTAAAAACAAACTTAAAAAAAAACATAAAAACTTCCCCTCTTCGTCAATTAATGAGCAAAGGGAGCTCTATCTTGAAAAGGCACAACACTTTGTAAAGATTTTGCAAATAAAGATAGTAAGGACCTTATGGAAAACTCTATCATTACACATTTGAGTTAATGTAAGAATGAAATAAGTAGCCAAACTTTGAAGGTTTCACCCATATAAATAGAACCTAAACACAACAAATGCTAAATAGACCACTTGTAATAGATTTATACGACCCACTAACCATTAATATTATTAAAATATTGTGCAACTAAAATTATGTTAATGTCAAACCTAATTGATTAATATCTATTTTTATTTAGGCCTAGTCTGAATGCAATTAAAAGAAAATCATTTGTTTTCTTCACATTAATATTAAAATAAACTGTACGCATCAGTCTTTTTATAGGTGGAGTATAAAAGTCCTCTAATAATTTTATAATACAAATACGCCATGTTGGTCAAACTTAAAAATCCTCCTTGGAAAGCAATGTTCACCCAACCGGAGAAGCGACACATCAATTTTTCCAAGCCATTCTCAGCGTTTTGAGGAAAAAAATCATTCGTTTTCAGCAAGCAAATAATTTATCCAGACAAAAATTTCCAGCATATCCGTCCGTATGAATAACACATGAAAACCAGGCGACAGAAGCCGGAAAAAAAAAAAAAAAAAAACCAATACACGGAAAAAATCCCAAATATTCCGGCCGGAAATCCTGACCTTGCATTATGAAAAGTGCGATCCCCATTCCACAGAACACCATCGGAAGAGAAAAAAACTGTCACAGTAAACATCATTTAAAAAACCGTAACAGTAGAAAATCCGATGGGCGCTGCAAAATTAGGATCACTACCCACAAACAACAACTACAAGAACAAATTTCAGTACAAATTTGAGGGTAAATTGAGATCCAGCATCTCTTTCTTCCCCTTTTTCTGATCCAAGCACACAGGCCGCCATTTCGCACACACATTACTATTGCTACACCCAAATCCTTCCTTTTTCTCGCCGGAAAAATCCTCCCACTCGAACGAGAGATGCCAAGCCGGCTTCTTCGACATCGCCGCCGGCGCCTCGGGACGACGGAATTTTTGGGCGATCCCCAATTCTTTCTCCGTCTTCCTCATTCGTTCCAGCAGTGCAAAGAAATCATCCACGTCGCTTTCTGTGCGATTTCTCTTGCAATCGCCATTAATGGTGACCTCCTCCTCCTCTTCTTCCCCTTCTTTCATTGCCCGCTTCATTGTCGATTCTCACCAAAAAAGTTAGAGAGAAAAGAGCGACCTTGTTCCTGCAAATTCAGCGAAGCTGCCTCTTAAACTGCCCAAATGAGCGACCAAGTCCAAACCAACACGTCTTCTCCCCCACGTCAACAAAACGTGCCCCTCTCAAACCCCTGTAATTCGGGAAGGTTCCCCCACCCAGTATTGATTATCAACATTTTGATTGATGTCAGTTGGGGTTTGGGCCACGATGGCCTAATTTTGTGGGTGCCCGTGGAAGTATAAAAGATTTCCATTATTTAACTCCGGCAAAGGATGCATATATGTTGTCATGTAGCCACTTGCAATTTTGTGAGGTATTGTTTATTTGCATTTAGATGTAACAATGGGTTCAAGGGATTTAATCTAATATTTGGATGCACATTGGATCTTAGGGAAGAAGGATCATTAGTTGTATGGGTCAATTTTGTATTGTATTGTTTATCTAATATTTAGATGCATATTGGGTTCAAGGGAGGGGTCATAGTCGTATGGGTTAACTTTGTGTCGTATGGTTTTTCTAACATTTGGATGCACATTAGGTCCTTGGGAGAGGGGTTGATACTCGTATAAGCTAAATTTGTGTCGCATTGTTTATCTAACATTTGGATGCGCGTTAGGTTTGCAAGTAGTTGTACGAGCTCACTTTGTGTCATATTGTTTATCTTACACTTGGCCTCACATTGGGTCTTAGGGAAGAAGAGCCACTAGTTTCATTGGCTAACTTTGTGGTGTATTGTTTATCTAAAGTTTGGATGCACATTGGGTCCCGTGGAGAGGGATCGACAATCATATGGGCTAGCTTTGTGTCATATTATTTGTCTAACATTTGGATGCACATTAGGTCCAAGAGAGAGGGAAAGGTCGTTATATAGGCTAACTTTGCATTGTATTAATTATCTATCATTTGGATGCAAATTAGGTCCAAGGCAGAGTAGTTGGTTGTTTTATAGATTAAATTTGTGTCACAATGTTTATTTAACACATGGATAAACATTGGATCCAAGGGAGAGGGGGTAATAGTCATGCAAGCTAACTTTGTACCATATTGTTTAGTTAACATGCAGATGCACATTAGGTCGTAGGAAGAAGTGACACTAGTCATATGGGCTAATTTTGTGTTGTATATTTATCTAAAATTCATATGCACGTTAGGCCAAGGGGAGAGGAGTTAGTAGTTTTATGGGCTAACTTTGTGTCATATTACTTATCTAACATTTGGATGTGCAGTGGGTACAAGGGAGAGGTGTCAGTTTTCATGTGGACTAACTTTGTATCGTATTGTTTATCTAGCATTTGGTCCAGGGAAGAGGGATCAATAGGCGCACATGCTTCATATTTCTTATCTACCATTTGGACACACATTGGTCAAGGAAGAGGGGTCAATACTTATACAAGCTAGCTTTATGTTGTATTATCTATCTAACATTTGGATGAACATTGGATCTGAGGAAAAAAGGCCATTAGTCATATGGACTAACTTTGTGTCGTGTTTCTTATCTAAAATTTGGATGCACATGGGGTTGTAGGGAAGAAGGGCCACTAGTTATATGGGCTAAATTTGTGTCTTATTGCTCATCTAACATTTGGATGCACATTGGGTCAAGATGAGAGGGGCTAGTAATCGTGCAAGCTATCTTTGTGTCATATTGTTGATATATCATTTGGGTGCACATAGTACTGTGGAGGAGAGGGATTTGTAGTTGTAAAAGCTAATTTTATGAGCATGTAGTTTTTATATACAATATTTTAAGATCTCTATTTCTTAATAACTGATTACCAAATAATAATAAGTATGGATTTAGAAGGGGACATTAGATATTACTACATTAGTTGTGAACATGTTTATTTATTCTAATTAATGTATAAGGTCAAGAGTGGATTCATAATTCTAGACAGATATCATATAATGCAATCTATCAATTGTTATTATTTTTTTTTAAAGATTATACCACATAAAAGAAAAAAAAAATTGGTTCAGAATTAAAGAGATTAGTGGTAGTGTTTTCAATCTATACAATTAGAATTGAAAATCAATCAATTATGTCATTGTATTTTTCTTTTAATTTTTTATTATAATTTAAATTATACTATTTTAAAATAGTAAAATATCTTTGCATTCTCATATTTATTAAATTAACAATTATTTTGTCTTCTCTCCATTTTATTTTCATTAATTAAATCTTAATTCATTCTTTTCAAAAATCAATTTCATACCACTTTAGTTTATAATAATTATATCACATGAAAGGAAAATTTGATTCAAAATTCAAGGGATGCTATAGTTCAAAGTCAATTATTCAATTAGCTAAATCTTATTTTTCATTTTAATTTTAATTTATGATATTTTTTATATAATAATGTTATATATCATTTCATACTTTAATGGTTTATATTGTAGTAAAGGTTGTTTTGTTCTTTTTTTTAAATTATTTTTCATTTAATTTTAATTCATTCTTTTTAGAGAATAATTTTATAGTTTTATTTTATTTATTCTCTATTACAACTTCTATAATTGTTGTGATTTTTTTTTAAATTTATGTTTGAAATAACATTTAGAATTATTTTAGTAGTCTATATTTAATAACTCAAAGAAATCAACTATCCATGTATCTAGATTAAACATCCATCCTATTATAAAGATGAAAACATACCAAATCAAAGCAAGTGGGGATCATGCATAAAGATGCTCTTTTTACCTCTCTTTGTCAATTCTAAAGTTTGTGGCCAGTGATTGCTACATGGAATATGAAACATATTGCTTTTGGATTCAATTGTGTAAATTTTTAATATAGTCATTATGATGTATATTAACATTTTATACACATTATATAACATAAAAGAAAAATTTATGTTTCATGATTCTTATAAATTACTTTAACATGTTGAATTCATAAAACTAAAATTGAAATTAATTAGTCTATGTTTGAATAAAGGTTTATTTTATGTCTTATTTCTAAACTACTTGTCATTCCTACTTTATTTTATATAAATTTTCTCACATAAAATTAGATTTATGGGTGTAAATTCCAAATGATATGTTAGTCTTTTGAATCCATATAATTAGAATGTAACTCAATTGGTCATTAGTCAATTATAAAATATTGTACTTTTTAAGTTTTAGTTATAATTTATAATAGATTTTTTTTTAAATAAGCATTCTCTCTTGCTTTATTGACTTATGTTGAATATAAAGTTAATTTATGTCTTGTTTCTAATTTTTTATTTTTTTATTCATTATTTTAGAGATTAATTGTATGACTTTTTTTCTCCATTTCATTATTTTCTATACATTTAATATGTATGAAATGACATCAAATTTTTTTTATACTATTGTGTATATGTCAAAGCAATCAATTATCCATACTATTTTGTGAACATGAAAACATACCTAAATAAGTGACATGTAGCATGACTTTACTTATTGTTAGAATAATTATAAGAAAAATAACATGTAGTTTAATTGTTGAGATAGAACATACTATCATAAATTTGTAATGATGTAAAAATAATATTCTAAATTTGTAATTATAGAAATTAAATATTATAATAGTTAATTATTATAGTAAGTGAAAGATAAAAAGAAAGATATATAAGAATTTTTTTATATCAGTAAATGGCCAAAGCCTTAGATTATATTAGATTAAAAAAGATTACATAGTTCTTTGTTCAAACGGGCACTGGTAGGAAAGAACGAAGAAAGAAAACCTCCAGTCTAGCCTAGGACCAAAGTCCACTATTATACAGATTTAAAAGAGGCATTACCCTAGTGAACTATAACTTTGTCGTACAATAGTTACAAATATAATGAAAGGGACAACAAGCTCGAGTGGAGACAAAAGGGTCGAACACCTAGTCAAAAGGTGGAGAACTATCCTACATATGTAAGATAACACACAACAATCTTCCAAAAGGGGGTTAGAAGTTAGAGTTAACGAAGATAATGAAACCAAGGGAGGTGAAAAAGAAACCAATCAATCACACAAGGGCATATTTGTAACACAGCCCCCCTTTATATGGGATGCCCATCCCTTCCTTTGTTGATTATGTCACTTTTCCAAACTTCACATTAGTAGTAAGTGCAAAGAATGATTTTTTGTTTATTATAGTTTATCTAAAATTAGGTATAAGAGACACAAGAAATAATAAACCTACTATGTTCTGATGTGATATGTTAAATATGGTAAATCTTATGTATGAAAGTATATCCTTGTTTGTAATTAGTTAGTTAATTCTATTAAATTAATGTTCTCCTACTGATTTATGAGGCTAATTTGTTTATTGAATTAAATTATAGTAGTACTTAAGTTGTCAATGATTACACTGTAGTGTTTGATTTCCCTTAAGATCCTTTGTGATCCTATGTTAAGCTAAAGATTATGATTACAATTGTAGGATAATTAAGGATCGAAAAGTCTAGACATGCAACAAATTTTTTTAAAGGTTAATGTTTAAACATCTATAAAAAAAACTTTAACTGATATGTCAATTTTCCATTATCCTACTTCTGTAATTAAGAAACAAAGTATAAAAACTTTTTGAGGCTCTGTCAATCGCGAAAATGTGATACAACATGCTACTATACTAGCCAAATACCAAGGATACATTGAGTATTAGCCCAATGAACCAAGAGCTAAAAACAAAAACTAATTCCAAGAGAAGAAACACCAAGAAGGGCCAAGCCTGAGAATAGTGATGGAATGAAGAAGACAACAATAGGGTTAAGTTAAATATATTGATTATATTCATAGTATACTATTTTACAACATAGATATGTGCAATAACCCAACAGGCATAGAATTCACCCATAGTGATGAAATAGTAAACAAAAAGCCCTAGACAAACTGTAGAGGAGCCACAAAAACTTGAAAATATACGGATTCAAGGCTCGACTATCCAACCTAAAAGCCCTAGCTAAATTTAGTATGGGAAGCTACCATAAAGAAAACCACCCAAAAATCTCACAAAGAGAGGGAGAGAGAGCCACCATGGCCATGATGACAACAGGTGCACCAAAAAGCCACCAACACTAAACTCCTGCTCCAAGCTACGCACCACCATCCTCCTTCTAAAAGACCATGATGATTTCAAAAGCTTCCCTAATGTCTTTGGCCCTAGACCCTGGAGGAAACTCATAAGTGCTTTTGGCTCAACTAGACTTGTCTAAATTGGGAAGTTAGAATTCCATGGCTTCTAAGTCTGCAAAATTTACACCTGGATGAATGTATGCATCAAAGGCATTCAGGTACTTCAAGAGCCACTCCTTGGTAGGATCTTCAATAGTACCCCTCCAATGCAGCAGAAATTGAACATTGGCTTCCATCATGGGCCATTCTTGGAAGAAGGGGATGTTATCCCAAATAACCAGTGTGGGGCATCTAGGAACAATTACTATCTTGAAACTCTAGGCAGATGAGCCATATAAGCTTTCGGCAAGGGAATTTTGAGCTTCTCATAAATACTAAAGACCACCTCCTCTAGACCTACCAACTAGATAGGGTCAAAAATACTATAGCAAAGCCAAATAATATCCCATTTCCTGACTTTGGCCCTAATTAGGCAACCTATCCAAGAACCTATAATGTCACTATCAATGCACCAAGTGAAGTCATAATTGAAGATACCTTCCCCTAAAACCTTACTAATGGCAACCATGCTCATATCTTCTATAGGTTTGAGCAAGCGAGTCCATCTCTCATGCTTCACATTACCATGGAATTCCATAGTTCTAACTTCAATAGCATGACACAAGAAAATATTATTATCCATGATAACACCTACTTGAAATAGAAACCAAACCCTTTAGAAAAAATGTAGACAAATAAAGACCCAATGTAGATATATAGGAGCTTTTGCGAAATCAGGAAAGATCTAGAAAGAAGCTAGCAATGATGCCATCATGATACAACTACGTAATGATTAAAATGATGCTAGGTATTTAAAAAGGAGTGTCAAATATCATGAGTAATTAGAGCGATGATACCACATAAACTGAAAAAGTGTGCCAAATTTGTACTTAATGGGGTAATCATTTAACCAAGTGTCGAAGGGATATGCTAGATAAGACTAAGAAACTTGAATGCCTTAGCCAACTAACTTTGGTTAAACAATTGGATATTTTCTCCATCTATTCCTTTGTTTGCTTATTGGTTTGATTCAATATTACCTTCTCTATAAATGTGCGTAAACCTTATTTCTTCAAATTTATCCATAAGTCTGATTGTTTTTTCTAGTTTTGAATTTAAAACCCAATTAGGGGTCATCCCTTTTCTAAGTGCATTAAGGATGATCTATGAGTCTCCTTTGATTATAATCTTCTTAATTTTTAAATTTATACTCTATTTTAGTCCTTCATGTACTGCTTCTAGCTCTGCCATATTATTTGAGACTATTCCCAAAGGCTTAGCTTGTTTCATGATCCAATTTCTAGTTTCCTCCCTAATTATACACCCTATTCCTACTACTCCTAGGTTACCTCTAGAGGCTCCATCAAAATTGAGTTTCTTCCATCCTTTTGGTGGGGGTTCCCATTTGCATTCTTTCTTAGCTTTACTATTCTTGTTTTTATAGATGAGGGCTAGATTAATTAGATGTTTCCAATTCTTCTTTATTTCTGCATCCCATTTTGAGAAGGACCTTTCTTATTTTGAATTTTTTCTGAGGTTGCAATTTATAACTTCTTTTATACTTGCTTCAATCTTGTTAAGGAGAGATGTTAAATTAAGATCTTCATTTTTGAAGATTCATCTATTTCTTTCCTTCTATAATTCCCATGCTAGAATTGCTGGAGTAATGTTCGAGAGTTTTCTGTATACTTTATTATTAATTTTTTTGGCCATCCTATTAGGTGATCTTGCCATGTTCCCAAAAGTGGGGCAGACTAGTCCAATTTTTTGTAAAGCCATTCTTAACACTTCTTAGCATATTTGTATTGGTATAAGAGATGCTCTGCCATTTCTAAGTTTTCTTTGCATAGGGTGCATCTTGAAAGGCCTTCAAAACCCATTTTCCTGATTCTATCTACTATTAGGATTTGGTTTTTGAGATGCTTCCCGTAGAAAAATTCCAACTTTGGGTAGTCCTATCGAGTCCCAACATAGATTTACAGGAACTTTTATTGCTTCCCATCTTTATGATTTTATTATTTGAATGTATCTCTCCTTTATTTTGTAATTTTTGTCTTTAGTACTTGGCCAAATAAGCCTATCCTCCCTATTGTGGTAATTGATTGGATGCTCTCTAAGAATAGCTTCTATTGTCTCTTGGTTAGTAGGGTTGAGATCTCTATTATCTAGGGATTTCTATTTCTATGGGACTTCTTCATTAGAAGGATCATGTTGGATATAGTCTTCTACATTGGTTCCCCATATTGATATTAATAGGATTTTGTATCATTAGAGATATCATATTGATCAAGCAGGGAGTGTCCATTCCAAGAATATTCCCAAAATTGGATTTTATCTCCTCTCCCTATATCCCAAGTTATATATTTTATGATCAGGGGATGACATTTTAGCATAAAATTCTATGTTGTTGATCCTTTAGAGGGGTTCCTTGTCCTTAATAATGATGTGTTGTCTAATGCATTCAGATATTTCTTATATAAAATTCTAGCCCATTTGTTGTCTCTTTCTTGGTACATTCTTTAGATTTGTTTAGTGCCTAGCACTTCATTCTACCAATCTAGATTTTTTATTCCTAGCCCTCCTGCTTCCTTAGGTCTAAATTTTTTTTCCCATCTTATTAAAGCTACCTTCTTTTTGTTCTCTATGCCTTTCCAAAAGAAATTTCTTAGTTTCATTTCTATTTTCTGATTAATATTCTTTGGTAATTGTGAGCAAGTTAGTTGATAGATGGGTATTGCTAATAGAATTGCTCTAATTTTTGTAGCTTCCCTAACTTTAGTTAACCATTTTCCTTTCCATGCTTTTGTATGATTATCTATCCTTTCCAATGTTTGCTCCCATCCTTGGTTCTTTTCGACCCCTTTTTCCAAGTATATTCCTAAGTATCTACATGTGAAAGTACCTTTCTTGAATCCTATTTCATTGCAAATATTATCTTCTCTTTCTAATGGTGTATTTAGGAAAAAGATTTCTTATTTTTCTGCATTAACTTTTTGTCCTAATGCTTTTGTATAGTTATTTAGAATGGTCTTAATATTGTATGTTTCTCTTTTAGTACTAACTCCAGCTAATATTGTATCATCAACAAATTGTTGGTGTGTGGTATTAGTCACATTATTTGTGACCTTAATTCCTTTAATTTTCTTTTTAGTTTGTGCTATCTTGATTGTTCTCCTGAAGGTTTCAACCATGATGATGAAAAGGAAGGGGGAGATAGGGTCACCTTGTTCGATCCCCCTAGATATACTAAAGAAACCTTTAGGGGTTCCATTTATAAGGAGCAAAATTTTATGGGTAGATATGCATTGAAAAATGATGTTAATCCATTGATGAGAAAATCTAAATGCTTCTAAGGTATTACATAGGAATATCCAGTCCACTTTATCATATGCTTTTTGAATATCTAGTTTTAGTAGCATACCTGCTTCTTCGTTCTTTGTTGTTGAATGGATTGTTTCTTGTATGATTGAGATACTGTCTAGTATCGATCTCCTGGGAACAAACCTTGTCTATTCTTTTGATATTAACTTAGGGAGATATTCTTTTAATCAGTTTGCTAATGATTTAGAAAAAAAATTATGGGTGGTATTGCAAAGAGCAATAGGCCTAAAGTCACTTGGTTCTTTAGCCTTATTTTTCTCTAGAATTAGAGTTAGGAATATATGATTAATTTCCACAAGTAGTTTCCCTCCATTTCTGGATGCTTCTATTGCTTTCCATAGATCTACTACTATATTTTCCTTGCATTTTTTAAGAAAAGGGCTTGAAATCCATTTGGTCTTGGTGATTTATCCAGATTCATATTAAAGAGAGTTGCTTTTATCTCTTGTAGAGAGAATTTTATTGAGAGATTTGTTATCTTATGTTGTGATGATCTTAGGTATTGCTTTCAACACTTCCTCTTGTGTTATTTGGTTAGATGATTCATAATTATTTAGGATATCTTTAAAGTAATCTACAAATATTCCTTTGATTTCCATTGGATTGTCTATTGATTTCCTTGTGTATCTTTTATTTTTGATATATTATTAGTGACTTGGTGTTGTAATGCACTAGTATGAAAGTATTTTGTGTTGTGATATCCTTCTGCCAATCATTTCTCCCTAGATTTTGGTTTCCAATTTAACAACTCTTCTTTGGCTAAAATTTCTTCTTGTTTTAATAGGTATTCTTTTTCTTTTAAGTATGTTTCATTATTCATTCCCTTTCTAATGACTTCTTTACTTAGTTTTTCCAATTTTTCTTCTATATCCAGCTTATCTTTAAATATGTTATTGAATTGTGTTTTATTCCATTTTAGAATATTTTCCTTTACCATTTTAAATTTGGATACAAAGCAAAACATTTTTTATCCTTGAACTTGTCCTTCTTGTCACCAGCTTTTTATGTTGTCCATAAAGTTTTTATTAAGGAACCACATTTTTTCGCATTTAAATGGATTTCTAGTCGGTTTAATTGGTTCCTTGATGTCTATTTTACAGAAAGTGATCCAAGGCTGGCAGTGGTAAAATTTTTGCTTGGATTTCTCTTTTCAAGTTGCTTAAGTCTCCTTTAAAAAAGAATTTGTCCGACCTTTCTGCTATGTAGCTGAAATCTTTTCGTCTATTATTGCACATATATATTCCAATTTTAGTTGGTATATCTATACATGAGTTATTTTCTGCCCATTCTTTGAAATCCTCTATTGTTCTTGGAATTGTCTATATCCCCCATATGTTTCCTCCATTTTAATATTGTATTAAAGTCTCCTCCAATTTTGAAATTTTTATCTTGATGATTAGTTAAAAATGAGCTGATCTCATTCCATACTGCTAACTTATCGGTTGTTTGGGTAGGCCCATAGACATTTATTACTATGATTTGGAGATTTATTTTAGTACTTGCAACCCTACATCCCATCCAATTAGAATTAATAGATATTATTTCTAGATCAATTTTTTTAAAATTCCATAATATTCCTAGTCCACCTGAAGCTCCATTCAATTCTTTAAATTCATATTTTCAGATGCCTAACTTCTGTCCCAACTTAGTTCCTTCTTCTTTATTTAATTTTGTTTCTTGAATTAATAAAATTTCTATTTCAAACAATGTGAGGTTACATTTCAACAATAGTTTCTTACTAGGGGCATTTAGACCCCTAGCATTCCATGTTGTTATTCTCATTGTTCCTCGAGAAGGTTCTTTCCCTTCATGCTTTGTAATATTTCACTGGTCTTAATTTGTTCCTGTTCTTGTCCCACTACCTCCCTAAGCTCTTTTAGTGATTTTCATCCTCTTTCATGTTTTTGTTTTCCATAGTTTGATGTTTTAAGATCTTCTTGATTGATGGATATTCCTAGATTTTCCAAATTTGATTAGTTTCTAACCTTTGCAGATATTCTTTACTCTTCTTCTTCCTGTTCACCTTCTGATAAAATCTCTTTAATCATTTGGTTGTTTAAAGGATCTTCTTCTTTTTCTATGATATTTCCTTCCCCCTCATTTTTGCTATTTTCTACTCCTTCTCTTAGGATATTTTTCACTATAATTCCAAACTCTTCCCAAGTTGCAATATCTCCTAGTTGATTTGCTTGATCTTGTCTAGGTTTGCTTGATTGACTATTACTGTGTTCTCCTTCTCTAATTAAAGTTTGTATTTGTAGTGGTATCAATGTTTCTATAGATGTCTTGTCCTCTGTCATGATTTCCTCATCCTTTTCCAAATCAAACATATCAATCCCACTGATGGGTGTCTTCCAAAACTTATAGCTTTTTTTCTTTATATTTTTCCCGAACTTAACATTACTCCATTGAGTTGAATCTATTGCCAGTATGCAAGGGCTGTGATTTTCTTTTTCAATTGTTGCTTCTTCCTTTTCTATAGGGCTCTGTTCTTGATTAATAGTTTTTTCTATTCTCATTTTTTTTAAAATATTGTTGTCTCTATATTGTTGTCCACTATCATTTGATCCATTTCCATTTCCTCTTCTTTCTCGTTTGTCTCTACATTGTTTTCTTTTTCCGTATTATTTTTTGGTTCTATCCCCATTACTGATTTGCCTTTATGTACTGTGTGATTACTGTTTTCTATAATAAATTGATCTTCCATATCATTTTGCAAGAGCAACACCTCATGAGAGAGCATATTCATCTTTTTCATATTGAGCTCTATTTCTTCTAGAGTTTTCTTATCTTGTCTGCACTCTTTACAATTTCTATATTTCTCCATTATAAGTTGGTAATCCATATTTTTCTTTTTTATCCCTGATTCTTCGGCTTTTTCTATGTCTTCCCTCTGATCTTCTTGCTTTGCCTCTTTTTCCTTCAGTACTTGATTGTTTGTGTTCTCTGATTTTGTTTTTTCTTTGTTTTTTCCCGCCTTCTCCCCCCTTTTCTTGATATTTCTTAATGCTTCTTTTAGATTGTTCTTTATGTTTTCCTTTTTAAAAGTTTGTTCCAATTATTTCATTGATTTCTCCTTCATAATTATTGAAAGGTAATTTGTATATTGATCTATTCGTTATGATTTTCTTCATTATAGGTTCACTCTATTATGTTTTCATTGAGACTAAGAATCTTATCTTACTTGATTTATAAGGGTTTACTTTGAAACCTATAAGATCTCCTAGGGCTTGCCCTATTCTTTTTATAATATTAATTTCATTTAGTTCTGGGGGAATACATTCCATCCATTTTATTGTCTGTATCTTTTGATTACTATTTTCATCAAAGTTAGGTTGCCATGCTATAAATTTAATTGGGTGCCCTTTGTAATATCAATTTGATATTTCTACCAATCCGTTTCTAGTTTTATGATTTTTACATTGCAAATACCAAGAATGATTTTCAAAAGGGGATTTTTATTATTATTAAGGAAAACAGGCTTTAAAATGGCCCTGAAACCCTGAACATAGAAAAGAAAGTGAACAGTTTAAACAAAAAAGGCCACCAAGAGCTAGAAAGAAAAACAACAGTTCCCTAAAACATAAAGCAAGAAAAAGCCAGGGAAGAGCGCCAAAAACTAGGGCAGGTTGCCAAAGGCCAGGGCAGATCAACAAATGTCTCTGAGCATCTCTACGACATTGATCTCAAGCTCAAACATCTTGCACGTCTCCTCCTTTTCCATAGTATCCTACTCAGGGGCGGTGGTGTCTTTCTTTCTGGTGTTGACCCTAGTTCTTTTCCGAACACCTTCCTCCAAGGGCTTGTCTTTCTGATTTATAACCTGTTCCTTCTCCTTGCTACTTTGAACCTTGCCACGGTGGATGAGCCTCTTTATGTTATCACGATCCTTGAGGATGTTGAGGTTTTTCTCAGATATGCCCTGCAAGGTCTTCACCATATCCAGGGAGGTAGTGTTGAAAGCCTCCAACTTCTTGTCTATGCTGAGTTCATCCTTGTTAACCCTATTCTTAAGGCTGTAGGTCTCCCTTTCCAACTCACTAAGTCTATGTTTGAGATCAAGGATCTCATGGTAGATCCATTTAGTTGTCCTATAGCTATCCACAACATTGTTCTTAACATTATTTAGCACATCCATCTTCGGGTTGTCCCTAGCAATGTCGCTGAGGATGATCAAGGAAAGGTCTATAAGTTCTTCTATTTGGATCATGCCCTCCTCATTCTCACAAACCTGGGTGCGAATTATCTCTCTTTTGATCCCCAAATTGAAAGTGGTGTGGTTGAAATTTCTCCAAACCACCTTCCTCTCCTTGCTAGTGATGGAGCACCTATAGGTGGAAGTGCCCACATCATTATAACCCTGGTCGGATTCCAAGTCGAGCTACTGCTTGGGCTTGTCCATCGGGTTCTCCTCCATCATCACACTTCCCTCACCCTGCTTCTCCTTATTGACTTCTTCCTTCTTCCTCTTATTCTTGGCAGTCTCCATGGCTTCCTTGTCTCTGCTGGAAGGCACTTTGATAATAATCTTCTGCTTGCTCTTCCTATTATCTTTTCCTTTTTTAGCCTTGGTCATCTCCTCACCATCAGCACTATCACCCCCAGTCTCCATGCCATTATCCTATTCATTATACCCTTTTTCTGAAGAGGTATCTCTCTCAGTGTCAAGGGGAGTTGCAACCTCCTTGCTAAAATAGGGAGACATGTCCAAACTGTGCTGAGGGGATTCTTAATCTTCTGAATTCATTTACAACTCCACCTCCTCAATCTTAGAGGGGGAGTAAATTTCATCAGTATCACCCGAATCCCTTTTAACCCTTTTTTCGGCTTTCTTTCCCTTAATTTGCTTGCTTATTATTTTAGACTTGAAATATTCATATAACAGTAAGAGCAACCCTTCGTGGAAAGAAGGGTTCCTCTTTTTCTTATCTTGAAATTCTTGGATATTATCATCCATCGACAAATAGAGGTAAAAAGGAATGGAGATTTTAGCTCCGTACTTGAAGTGGTTTAGCAACACGAAGTGGTAGGTGCAGATACAATCGAACTTGGTGTCCAAAGTTATGTATTTGATAATGGCTCTCAGCACGAACCTCCAAATGGGCTTGATAGACCTCAGGAGATAGTGGGTTCCACTTTTTGCGAGCTTTTTCTTCTCCTCCAAGTCTTTGCTAAACTTTGTCACCGCTTGCCTTGAGATTTTGCAGTCTCTGTAAATTTTTTTCCTAGTAATGGGGATGCTAGTTACATGGGAAATAATTTCCTCCGTGATAGTGAAGTCCACCCGATCAATCTCCACATTTCCCTCATTCCAGTGTTTCACCATAGCTTTGGTTATTGAAGGTTTGCAGCAATGGAGATGCTCAATGTAATTGGTGATCTCCCCTTTCTTCAAGATCTTCTAGACTTTAGTTCTTCTCTTCCATTTCAAGGCCTCATCCTCCAGCTCCCGTCTGTGTCATTCACCCACCATGACTCTCTTCTTGCCTTTACCTCTGAGAGCCAAAACTTGCAAAATTTTCCAACTATAAAATCCTTTGTTTTTTGTGTTTCTAACACTTTCCTTGTCATAATGGATGCTCAGCTTGTGGTGAAAGATTTTGATGATGTGGGGAGTACCCATGAGATTGTACATTCGCTTCATACATCTGCGCCTTCCCAAAAAGAAAGTAATTACCCTTTTGAGAAAACACATGTGTGTACTGAAATCAGCCTATGGGATATTCATTATTATCATTAATAATACCCAATCTACCTAGATTTGATCCATATCGATGGTTTCATTAATTTTTGATGAAATGTCACTTCCATCCATCCATCTAGCCACCTCACCTTTTTTGATCCCTAGTTCACAAGCCTACCTGCCACTTTGTTGGCTTCACAAAATTCGTGTGCCACATGAAATTTATTGAAGGTTTGAAGATCTTCGATGCTCTCCCTGATAATATTCATCATAGTCTAGGTTGGTTTAGTTTTCCCCTTAAGGCAATTGATAATGTTTTTGGAGTCTCCCTCTGACCAGAGACATTTGACTCCCACATCTTTGGCCAACTTGATAATTTTGTGAGCAGCTAGGGCCTCGACAAAGTGATTAGTTTTTCGCCCAATGGGAGTAGCAAAAGTCGCAATGCCTTTGCCATGTTCATTCTTGATAATAGAATAAATGGAAAAAGAATGTTGAGTGATGCTAGTGTCAACTGAGCCACAGTTAGTGCCAAGAAAATTTAGTGTTGACTGAGCATCAATATCGATAAGCAAGCTAGTCAATGCTGAGCCAAAAAAGTTTTACAGTGCCTGAGTGTTTAGTGATGACGAAGTGTTAGAACTTAATGATTTTCAAGTAATACTATTGAAGATGAATTTGAAGAAATCATGATTCCCAGATGACTCAGTTGATTTCTTCAGAGATGTAAACCGTGTTGAAAATAAGATTAATGAGTTTGATCATTAAATTCAAGGCAAGCATTAGGTAAATACCTAATAGAAAGATTCTATAGAAGTTTCTAGAAGAAGATCAATAAGATGGACAGATACAGAGAATCATGTTGAACTCGATCATAAACCTTAAGATCTATGGTGATCATGGAAAATAGTAAAGTAAGAATTGCCTATTTAAAGAGGTATAGAGCCAAAAAAATTATGAGGAGTGAAAGTATATGCAAGAGGCACATACAAAGCAAGGTGACTAGAGATGCACACGTGTGTGAGTGAATGTGAAGCTAAAGATGAAAGTTTGTAGAAGCATTGCTAATAGTGATAAGTGAAATCCGAGAAAGAAGGCTTAAGTGTGATGAAGGTGGAAGACTGATTACTTGAAGGGTTGCCGAGCGAACTCAAGAATAGAGATGGAAGTGGAGAACTTATCAGTGAATCAACACCTAAACAAAGCAAAGATCTAAACTTGCAAGGGAGTTGTAATCACATAGATCAAAACCTTATTATTTTCTTTCTAATCATTGTAAGTAGTTTGTATTGAAATACTTTTAATAGAGGTTGACCTAATAGTCATTTGAAAGACTTCATAGTCTATGTAAATCCTTTCACAAGCTGACTTTCTAAATGGAATGATCAAATTCCTCTGACAAGGCCACTCCTAAAAGGGTAATTAAATCCTCTAACTAGGTCACATTTAATAGTTTGTATTGTAACCTTTAACAGGGTTGGCTCCTAATGGAGCTCACTTTGAAAGAGTGAAAAATTGGTGACATGTTGTTGGTGGTTTTTCCCAAATTGGGTAAATCCATGTAAAAATCCTAGTGTCAAACCTATGTTGAATGCTTTATATGTTTTACACTTTATATTCAAAAAAGCATGTTATATTTGGAATAGTTTATTTTGTTTACAGTAGAGACCGAGTAACAGTAGAGATTGAGCAACAATAGGATAAAAAATAATAATAAGAGCTTTATGTTTAAAAGTTTGAATAGTACGTAAGGACCTTGAGTAACTGATTCACCCCCCTCTCAATTATTCTAAACATTTCTAACACATTAATGCATGTTGATGTTTACACTAAAATGATTGAATAAGTTTAGTAGAAATTATTCAAATATAATGATTTTGACTTTTTAATATAAAAATGATAGAATGATATAAATAAAATTTATTGTCGAAAAGTGGGTTCTAATATTAAATTTATACAAACATAAAGGAATAAAGACCATAATGAAATATTATTAATATTTAGCTAAGAACCTAATCTAGTTAGCCAACTCTTGGTTTATCTCTCAACATAATCTCAAGATTTGATCAATTATCAAATAGTTTCTCTTCAAAGAAAACATATTTTGATTATTCTCTCATGTCCACAATATTTAAAAGATCATTTTCTATATTCATTCTAGATTTTATTGGCATTTTAAAAAATCTAGATATGTTGTTTAGCCTGAAGTCTTTAATGACTCTGGACAATTTTTTTTTAAAGCTTAAGCATGTCTTCAACCTTTGTGTTTTCTTTTTTAAGAGGTCAAGTCTATTGTAAAGTTAATATTGTAAATATATATTGCAGTATTTTAGAAGTACTCATAAAAATAAATACTTTATTTTGTGGACTACTCTACATTAGATCAAATGATGTTCTGATGGGGACACAACCCAGGCACAAAATGGACACAACGGGAAAGGGAAAATTTTATTAACTGTGAAAATATGCTAGTACACTTAGTGCAGAGAAAAAGACTCCAAAACATGCCCTAAGGGCTTACAATAGCATAAATTTGGAGATAAATTCTTCTCCCAGTACCTTCTCTCAAACTCCATTCCGAACTGCCTTTTACAATGCCAGAAATGTTCTTAAATAGACCCCAGAGGGTTAAGGATTAGGAATACATTCTAGAAAGTGCTAGTTGACATCCACCGACCAAATAGAAGGCTCCAGAAGTCACATTAGAAGTTGGCACAAAATTAGAAGAATCCAGAAACGGTAACCGAACTTTCGGGAGGCATAACTTTTGAACCGTAGCTCCGATTGACGAACTGTTTACATTTTCGAAAAGCTCTCGAAGCGCTCTATAGCCCTATGGACCAGCTTTGCTCATCCCCCATTTTTTGGCCCTATTCAAGATCATTTAATGCCCCTAACCTGACTTTGAAGCATTCTTAGGATGTCTCCAAAAATCAAAAAACTGTGATAACTTTCAAACCGTGGGGCCTTTTGACCTGATTCTTTTTTTGGAATGCTCTAAATTACAATGACAATCATCCGACCAATTTACACCTTATAGTTCACCAAAATGATGGCTCAATTACATACTCCTATTTTTTTGGCATTTACACGTATCCCAAGGTAGTAAATACTCTATCTGAGAACACCGATAGTGGAACTATGAGAGTTGGACCCTTTATTTGAGCCAAATGGGTATCCAAAAATGAAAACACATGAAACAGAAACTAAGTCTAAGTACATTTTTTTTTGGGTGACACATGATTGCCCACTGGATGCTCCTACATCATGTTCTCCATAAAATTATACTTAAATTCATTTTTTATTAAAAGATATGATAATTCATTTTTAGTATTCATCAAACAACTTCTTATACCATATTGAAATGTTGTCCATTTCTCTTATATTTAAAAAGAGATATATTTTATTTTCTTTACATAAAATATTTTCCCACACCATTATTCTTGTGAATAACTTCAATTTTATTTATATTCATATGTTATTTCTTATTATAAGTTTTTTAATTATAGCATAACTTTATTAATAGCTTTCAAATAAGCATAGGAAAATGAAAACAATAAATTTATTCCATTTGATAATAAATTAAGAAGCAAACAACCTAGCTTATTTTAAGAACCCATAGCATTGCAATCAAATTGTAGTGCTAAGGATTCATTTGGTTGCATGGATATAAATTAGGAATAGACATCTGTTATTCTAGATTCACTAATCTTGCATTTGTTATTCTAAATTTGCTATTCTTGATCCATTTGGTTCACCCAAAATTTCAAGAGGAATATGTTTATCCTATGTTTGGTTGTGCAAAATTGGAATTGGAATACGATTATTTATTAAGTTATTTTTTTGTTTAATTTAATATTTTTCCCTCTTTACATTTTTTTGAATTGATTATTATTATTATTATTATTATTTTTTAAAGTAATTTTTTTTCATTTTATGGAGTTAACTTAAATTATCAAAAGCAAAAATTTATTAAAAAAATAGACAGAATCATGAACAATTATGCACAGTAAAATAGTCAAGAAATTATAGTAGAATTTGCTCATCATTTATATACATAACTAGTCACCACAATCATAAATTAGATACCACATTCATAAACAAGTTCTACATAACAAAATAGTTGAATCAATATTAAAATTTTCTACCATTTTTATATTAAAATCATAAAATAAGTTACAAACTACAATAGTTGCTTTGACTTTTAACAACATTTACGCATATGGTCCCAACAGACTAAGTGCGATTAACACAATTATAATGCACACCACACCTCTCAGAAACATGATTTCACCCTCTCAAAACTTGCATATCTTGCAATCATTACTTTTGTGTGTTGTAGCTTTAGCTACGGTAGATGTAGATGAGACATCATCAACCCATTGAAAGAAATTACAGCCACTATCACTATACAATAAAAAATCTAAATTAGTGATTGCCGCAATAATTCTTAAGTAAACTATAAGCATAAAAAAAAAATGGTAACAACCTTTCATATTTTGGGACAACACAAGAATTTACATTCAAGGTTACTTGTTGTGTGCAATGTCTTCATTGCTATAGGGCTAGCACCACACTCACACCTTGGAAAATTTAAATCTATTAACCCTATATAAATAATGAACAAATAAAACACAGAAAAAAAATTCAATTAGCAAGATGATATATTTTTACATACACTCCTTAAAACAACAAAACTAGCCAAGTGTAATGCTACTTTTCATTGTCTAAGTACATTCATTGTCTTGACTAAATCTTTCATATGACCATGTTACTTTTTATTGTGTAAGCAAATATAAATTCAGATTTAAACAAGCTACAACATCTTGCTTTATATTTTTATAATGTGATATGATATCTTTCTTTTATTCATAATGTGCAATCATGGAATTGGATATTTATATGTATGTTTGTATGTGAATTCAATTTTTGGATAGGGTTTAATATTTTTCTAGTTGAAAAGAAAAGAACATTGATTCAAGGGAAAAGACATTTAATAAGTAGCTGAAATAGAAAGCTTTATGTTTTGTAAATTAATAGCTCATCACTATCATTATTTTATTTGTAAATATTTTGACAAACACTTTGTAGAACACACGTAACCATTGGAATAATATAGCTCTCGACACTTTCCATCTTATCAACTATTTGACAACTAAGTAGTAAAAAGTATATCTTGTGTAATTGTAAGCAAACACAACTGAACAACTACTATAACAATTTGAATCAACGAAAAAGTTATTCTTGATTGTTTGATGTGGGTTGGCAAGTTTACTTGAGATAAATACATCGACAAATGATTTTAGAAGACTTGTTCACTCAAAAGTTTAGAAGAGATTTATAAGTCACAAGCAATCTCCACCATACAATCATTATATTATTAAGAGAGCTTTTGCACATACATATAACTTATCAATGTTAGAATTCTTTAGAATAACTAAGAGGGGGGTGAATCAATTATTCAAGGTCCAATAATGTCCAATACAAATTTTCAAATCCTTAATGGCATATAATTGAAATTATCATGCATGCAATTAAACATTAAACAATCATGAAAAGTAAACATGCATCACCACATAACACAAAGATTTTGGTGACCTAGAAATGCTCCAGAAATAAGAAGGTAAAACTGGGGTGGGGATGACACCCACAAAATAACTATGCAATTGATTTCAACCACTTCTGATGGTTTGTTGTATTAAAAGCCTACCCTGTTAAAGGTTTTACACACTGTCAGATGTGACCCTGTTAAAGGATTTCTACACCCTGTTAGGAGTCTGCCTTGTTAGAGGACTTAAGAACATTCAACTTAGAATGCCACCCTATTAAAGGATTTACATAGAGCTGTTAGGCCCACCTAAGTCCATGGGATTTGCAATCACCTTCTCAAAATAATTTTTTATCCTTCTCTAAGGATCTCCTATCCTCCTCCAGAGGATCTGTTATCCTTCTCCTGGGGATCTTCTATCCTTTTCTGAGGCTTATCCACCTAGCTGTTAAGCTAACCTAGCAATGTAGGATTTCAATGTCTAATAAAATGGTAAGAAAGTATTAGAAAGGTTTTGACTTGATAAAAATTGCAACTCTAACCTTGCAGATTTCAGATCACTCTTCAGTTCATTTCTTTTCTTGGCTTTTCTTCCTTGCAGTGCTGACAGCTTGTTCACCCTTCAAGATTTGTCTTCTTGAGTTCTTCCACTCATTATGCCAATGCACTCTATGGTCACTTCATCAACTTATAGTCTTGATGCTCTATGCTTACTCCTCACTATGTCCTCTTCTTTTAAAACTTCACACTAGCCTTCTCTTGGCTTTTTCACATGACCACACTTGTGACCAACTCACTCTGTCACTGTTTTGATCTCTGACCTATAACTCCTTACAAAGAAGTTATGTTCTTCATTTCTCGCTCAAATTTTCCTTCTCATCAATTTGATTTGATCTAAGAAAATGATATTATTTTCCCTCCAAATTGTTTCTTCCAGAAACTTCATGATAAGTCCATCAGTATTTGCCTTGAATTGGTTTGCATGGTTTACATAAAATTTTGTGACATCTACTCATCATCCTTATCATCCAACTAATTCACAAAATTCAATTTAACAAACTTATCGTTATTGATCTGCCCAATCTTTTGACTTAACAAATAATGCAACAACTCAACATCATTGGTTTACTGATGCTCGACACCTTCTGTGTTACTCGACTTCTACTACATTTACTGATGCTTGACACCTTCTATAGTTTCTACTTTACTCGGCACCTGAAGCTTCCTTGTATTGCTTGGCTTCTATTGGATCTTGGGTTACTCGACACATGTTGACTTCTGTATAGCTCTTTATATGAACATCTTTGTTACTCGACATATATAGTTTTCTAGATCACTCGGTTCGTAAATGATTCTTGATTTTCTCGACATCCATTACCTTTTTCTTATGCTCGACACCTGAAGGATTTCTCGACACAAACTGAAGTTGAACTTGCTCGGCTTTAACTAGCTTGCTCGACATTTAGATGTAACAATGGGTTCAAGGGATTTATTCTAATATTTGGATGCACATTGGATCCTAGGAAAGAAGGATCATTAGTTGTATGGGTCAATTTTGTATTGTATTTTTTATCTAATATTTAGATGCATATTGGGTTCAAGGGAGGGGTCTGTCATGTCCCCTTTTCAGATAATTAAAAATAATAATCTTTTCTAAGGCAGGCAGGCCCAAAAAAAGGTGAAGTTTCAGAAAAAGGGGATAATCTTTGCAAGCTAATGGAATAATAAATGAAAATTATTACTAAAATATGTTTTATTAACCCCTCTTGGATGTGAGTTAGGGTTATGCCCTCTTTTAAGGGGTTTGGAGGCATTTTGGGCTCATTCCAGAACTTGATTTTTGCTCATTTCTTTGTTATTCTTCAGAGGCTGCCAAACCTGTGGAGAAGGAGACCCAAGAGCAGGAGTTTGTAGGTTTCCAAGAAGGCTAAGGACAGGAGTTTGAAGCCATTCCATGTGCATGCTCATGCAGAGTTTTCCTTTGTGCTGAATAGTGCTGATTTGTGGTTTTTCAGGTGTGTTTTTTGTAAGAGTTTGGTGTTTCTGGTTGAGTATTTCATATCAGTTTGGGTTGCTGCTGTATTTTAGACTTTTAAATATTAAAATAGATCTGAATATATGTATTTGGTCATTATTATACTTTTTTGATATATTATTAGTGTTTTTGTGGTGTTTCTGGGCTATTCTATGTTGTTTTCGGGAGCCCGATGAGCATTGTTTTTATCCTCCGTTTGGGAGCTGTTGTGTAAATGTTATACAGTTCTGAAAATATCATTTTGTAGGCTATTATGCTGCTGAAATTTCTATAAAAATTTCCACTTTCATATTTACTAATAATATGTGAAGCTGTGAAGTTTTTGGCACTATTTCCAGCATACCCGACTTGGGGTTTATTGAGAAATTGGTGGATCTTTGAAAGATTGGTTGTTTGATCTTAAAGATCTGATTAGAGGCTTGAAATATCATGTAAATTTAGAAAAGGGACATTTCAGTGGTATCAGAGCTATGATCTTGCCAGCCTAAGGGTTTGTAGAAGTTTGCATGTCAGTTTTGACAACTACCCAAATCTTGCATGTCAAAATTTATGGTTGCATGCTACTTCTAATCATTTGCATGTTAGTTCTTGGTGAATTTGGTGGTTGCATGTTGCTTCTAATCAGCTGCATGTCAAAATCTATGGTTGCATGCTACTTCTAATCATTTGCATGTCAGTTCTTGGTGTTTGAAGAAGTTATAACCTATTGGGGTTACACTCTACTTTATCCAGAATGGATAGGTATATTATAGAGTCTCAGAGGAAACGATCTTAGACAATTGATATCCAAAGTCAGAACAGTAGAAAGGATGGTTATTTAGACATTCAAGATAAACTTGGGAAAATAAGCCATGACATGTCTGAACAATTGGTTGAGCACCACCGTATGATGAATGACATGTTGTCTGACCCAGCTAAGGTGGATAAGTTGACCAAACTTCTATTTGGCAAATTTTCTCACAGGGCAGGTGACACAATTACCAAGAACTTGCATGAGGAGTTTGAGAAACAAGCTTATAGCCAGGCAGAGGTCTTAGATTCTACTCCGCCACAGGAGGTAGTGAGAAAGGATATTACACAGATTGATAGTAATGGTCAACTTGATACTCAAATTGAGACAATTGTATACAGGTCGTTAAAGGGTGATATCATAGGTATTCAGGATGGTATAGTTACAACAGGTAGTGACTATAGCGTAGTGGGTTCAGATGATGATTATGAGGATGTTGTTGTGCATGATGGTGAGATACCTAGTAGAGATGAGTAGATATTGAGTATTCATGACTTTGCTGAGAAAGAGTACCGGGCACAGTTAGATGCTTCGTCACATGAGGTTGAGGCTGGTAGTACTTCACATGATTTGTCCAGCCAGCTGAAAGTGAACAAAGACAGTATTGTGACTTCATTATCTCATCATGATAGGTATGTGGAGTTAGTTGGTATTGGTCATATTACTCAAGTGAGGATTTTTCTTGAGTTACCAGCTGATTCTAGTTTACAGATATGGACTCGATATTGTTATATTGGCATTTGGGATTCAGTTGATTGGAGATCTTTAACACTTTTTGGTAGTAGTGTTTGTTTGGGTTCTATCATGGATTTGATTAGCAGATTGCATGGTGTTGTCTTTTCTTGTGCTAGCAGCTCGTCAGATGTTGGTATTAGTTTTTATACATCGGTGTTGGGCTTTGTTCATATATCCAGTCGACCATACTTGCTAGAATGTGTTGATGATCTTTCATATTTGGTAGTGTGTACAGATGAGTCCCAGGATCATATTGGCATTGATGACATCTAGGAGGATACAGTGGACAGTTTTGAAGACTTAGTTTCCTTGGGTACAAAGGAGTTGGACAGCAGTGCTATAGTTTTTGATACTCCGTATGTTGATATGAGCTTTGGAGTTGATTCACATGATATGGATGGTAATACTCTAGAGACTAGTAACCTTGAGGATACTCCTTTAGATAGTGCGTTAGAGGAGGGTTGTAGGATACAATCTAGCTAGTGCCATCATGTGTCTAGTCAGTTGAGAGTTAGTGAGTGAGACATTGGTATTTCTTGCCAACATTTCAATGATGTTCGTCAATTGTTAGCAATTTATGGATGGGGTTCTCCTACTAGTGATGAGCAGGGAGGTAGTTATCTTTCCTTGATAGAGTTCCACTCTTTATGGGAGGCTATCCAAATTTTGAGACAGGATTATATGTAGTTGCTAGCTGATAGAGATTATCTTATGGAGTGGGGCAGTACAACATACGATGCATTTTTGGCCAAGGAAGATGAGGTGAGTGAGCTTACTCAGCAGCTTGAGGTGGCACAGTTGGCTTTCAAGGAGTCATAGTTTCATTTGGCTAAGGTGACCATGGAGTTAGAGCAACTATAGTCTTTACCAGATTCTGTACAGTCACAAGCTGTGGTGTCTGGTGATCTCAGGGTGTCCATGGTTGAGATTGTCAAAGAAAATGGAGATGGGGATGCATCCATCATTGATACTAACATTGGCATATCAGGTTCATCCCCATTAGAGTCAAGTTCAGTTGAGTTGGGTGCTGCAGTAGATTGTTGTGGTATGCCTTAGATGGTGGTGACCTCTAGCACTAATGGCACGAAGACTAGAGATGCTGTATCAAAGACCATGTGTGATGTTGGTGAGCCGATAGTTGGCATCGTTCCTGCTAGTAATACTACTCCCTTGGTGATGTCTTTAGAGGTAGTAGTCAATTCCAACTTGGTTAGTGATTGATTGCAGTTAGTTACATCTAGATTGCAGTCTGAGCCACTAACTGAGATTAGTGCATTCTATCAGCATTACATTGTGAGGTATGCTCATCAATTTACCTTTGATGACCATGTTGATGAGATGATGATACAGAGATGTACTTTGGTTCCTAGTGCTTATCATCAGTTATGGGATAGTTTGATGCCTCGAGATGAGAGTTGTGATGGGCACGACATGGCCATAGGTTCTGCAGTTGACAGCTTGATAATATGTGACTTAGAGCAGGAGTTTTAGAGTGATGCTTCAGTAGGTGTTGTTATTGATTCTACTCCTTTGGCTACGATATCTCTTGACTTAGCTGCTAATCAGTCACAGTGGGTTGTATCACTTATTCATGGTGAGCCGTTGACTAAGGTTGGTTTTTTTTATCAATATTATATTGCAAGGTATCTACATCAGTTAGCATTTGATCCTTGTGTTGAGGAGTTGATGGAAGGCAAATTTGGTTTGGGTTCCAATTCTTGCTATTTATCTTATGATGGCTTTTCACCATCAGGGGTGCATGGGAGTTATGGTTATGAGATAGTGGCCAGTGATCTACAGAGTTGTGTTGACTGCAGGAGTTGTACAGTGTGTGGTTTCTCTATACTTGGTACAGTTTCATTCAGGAGCATTCACCATTGTTGCAGAGTTGGATTGTACATTTCGTATAGGCCAGTGGAATGCGTTGATGGTATTTACTGTGTTGGTAGTTTGATTTGTCCACTTTACTTGGGTTTTGATGTTCTAAGATTTTGTGTCTTGTGGGTTTCTGACTATGGAAGTTGTGACTTTGGAGTTTGGTTGATCAGTAATTGTCAGTTTGATTATGGATTCCTCTTGGTTATATTGTAGAGGATATTGCAGGAGCCTGTGTTAATTGACAATAGTATAGTTCATGACTACATTTGGGATCCAGGTGGATTGATTGGTTTATTGTTTAGCCATTACTTGAGGAAAAGAAATATTTTGAAGGGGAGGACTTGTCATGTCCCCTTTTCAAATAATTAAAAATAATAATCTTTTCTAAGGCAGGCAGGCCCAAAAAAAGGTGAAGTTTCGAAAAAAGGGGATAATCTTTGGAAGCTAATGGACTAATAAATGAAAATTATTATTAAAATATGTTTCATTAACCCCTCTTGGATGTGATTTAGGTTTATGCCCTCTTTTAAGGGGTTTGGAGGCATTTTGGGCTCATTCTAGAACTTGATTTTTGCTCATTTCTTTGTTATTCTTCAGAGGCTGCCAAACCTGTGGAGGAGACCCAAGAACGGGAGTTTTCAGGTTTCTAGGAAGGCTAAGGATAGGAGTTTGAAGCCATTCCATGTGCATGCTCATGTAGAGTTTTCCTTTGTGCTGAACAGTGCAGATTTGTGATTTTTCGGGTGTGTTTTTTGTAAGAGTTTGGTGTTTCTGGTTGAGTATTTCATATCAGTTTGGGTTGCTGCTGTATTTAAGACTTTGAGATCTTAAAATAGAGCTGAATATATTTATTTTTTCATTATTATACTTTTGTGATAGATTATTAGTGTTTTTGTGGTGTTTCTAGGCTATTCTATGTTGTTTTCGGGAGCCCGATGAGCATTGTTTTTATCCTCCATTTGGGAGCTGTTGTGTAAATGTTATACAGATCTGAAAATATCATTTTGTAGGCTTTTATGTTGCTGAAATTTCTATAAAAATTTCCACTTTCAGATTTACTAGTAATATGTGAAGCTGTGAAGTTTTTGGCACTATTTCCGGAATACCCGATTTGGGGTTTATTGAGAAATTGGTGGATCTTTGAAAGATTGGTTGTTTGATCTTAAATATCTGATTAGAGGCTTGAAATATCATGTAAATTCAGAAAAGGGACATTTCAGGGTCATAGTCGTATGGGTTAACTTTGGGTCGTATGGTTTTACTAACATTTGGATGCACATTAGGTCCTTGGGAGAGGGGTTGATACTCATATAAGCTAACTTTGTGTTACATTGTTTATCTAACATTTGGATGCACGTTAGGTTTGCAAATAGGTGTACGAGCTCACTTTCTGTCATATTTTTTTATCTTACACTTGGCCTCACATTGGGTTGTAGGGAAGAAGAGACACTAGTTTCATTGGCTAACTTTGTGGTGTATTGTTTATCTAAAGTTTGGATGCACATTGGGTCCTGTGGAGAGGGATCGAAAATTGTATGGGCTAGCTTTGTGTCATATTATTTGTCTAACATTTGGATGCACATTAGGTCCAAGGGAGAGGGAAAGGTCGTTATATGGGCTAACTTTGCATTGTATTAATTATCTATCATTTGGATGCAAATTAGGTCCAAGGCAGAGTAGTTGGTTGTTTTATAGATTAAATTTGTGTCATGATGTTTATTTAACACATGGATAAACATTGGATCAAAGGGAGAGGGGCTAATAGTCATGCAAGCTAACTTTGTACCATATTGTTTAGTTAACATTGAGATGCACATTAGGTCATAGGAAGAACTGAAACTAGTCATATGGGCTAATTTTGTGTTGTATATTTATCTAAAATTCATATGCACATTAGGCCAAGGGGAGAGGAGTTAGTAGTTTTATGGGCTAACTTTGTGTCATATTACTTATCTAACATTTGGATGTGCATTGGGTACAAGGAAGAGTTGTCAGTTTTCATGTGGACTAACTTTGTATCGTATTGTTCATCCAACATTTGGTCCAGGGAAGAGGGGTCAATAGGCGCACATGCTTCATATTTCTTATCTAACATTTGGACACACATTGGTGAAGGAAGGGGGTTCAATACATATACAAGCTAGCTTTATGTTGTATTATCTATCTAACATTTGGATGAACATTGGGTCTGAGGAAAAAAGGCCATTAGTCATATGGACTAACTTTGTGTCGTGTTTCTTATCTAAATTTGGATGCGCATGGGGTTGTAGGGAAGAAGGGCCACTAGTTATATGGGCTAAATTTGTGTCTTATTGCTTATCTAACATATGGATGCACATTGCGTCAAGATGAGAGGGGCTAGTAATCGTGCAAACTATCTTTGTGTCATATTGTTGATCTATCATTTGGGTGCACATAGTATTGTGGAGGAGAGATATTTATAGTTGTAAAAGCTAATTTTATGAGCATGTAGTTTTTATATACAATATTTTAAGATCTCTATTTCTTAATAACTAATTACCAAATAATAATAAGTATGGATTTAGAAGGGGACATTAGATATTACTAAATTAGTTGTGAACATGTTATTTATTCTAATTAATGTATAAGGTCAAGAGTGGATTAATAATTCTAGATAGATATCATATAATGTAATCTATCAATTGTTATTTTTTTTTTTAAAGATTATACCACATAAAAGGAAAAAAAAATTGGTTGAGAATTAAAGAGATTAGTGGTAGTGTTTTCAATCTATACAATTAGAATTGAAAATCAATCAATTATGTCATTGAATTTTTCTTTTAATTTTTAATTATAATTTAAATTATACTATTTTAAAATAGTAAAATATCTTTGCATTCTCATATTTATTGAATTAATGATTATTTTGTCTTCTCTTCATTTTATTTTCATTAATTAAATCTTAATTCATTCTTTTCAAAAATCAATTACATACCACTTTAGTTTATAATAATTATATCACATGAAAGGAAAATTTGATTCAAAATTCAAGGGATGCTATAGTTCAACGTCAATCATTCAATTATGTAAATCTTATTTTTCATTTTAAAATTTTAATTTTAATTTATGATATTTTTTATATAATAAAGTTATATAGCATTGCATACTTTAATGGTTTATATTGTAGTAAAGGTTGTTCTGTTCTTTTTTTTAAATTATTTTTTATTTACTTCTAATTCATTCTTTTTAGAGAATAATTTTATAGTTTTATTTTATTTATTTTCTATTACAATTTCTATAATTTTTGTGATTTTTTTAAAAATTTATGGTTGAAATAACATTTAAAATTATTTTAGTAGTCTATATTTAATAACTCAAAGAAATCAATTATGCATGTATCTAGATTAAACATCCATCCTATTATAAAGATGAAAACATACCAAATCAAAGCAAGTGGGGATCATGCATAAAGATGCTCTTTTTACCTCTCTTTGTCAATTCTAAAGTTTGTGTCCATGTGATTGCTACGTGGAATATGAAACATATTGCTTTTGGATTCAATTGTGTAAGTTTTAATATAGTCATTATGATGTATATTAACATTTTATACACATTATATAACATAAAAGTAAAATTTATGTTTCATGATTCTTATAAATTACTTTAACATGTTGAATTCATAAAACTAAAATTGAAATTAATTAGTCTATGTTTGAATAAAGATTTATTTTATGTCTTATTTCTAAACTACTTGTCATTCCTACTTTATTTTATATAAATTTTCTCACATAAAATTAGATTTATGGGTGTAAATTCCAAATAATATGTTAGTCTTTTGAATCCATATAATTAGAATGTAACTCAATTGGTCATTAGTCAATTATAAAATATTGCACTTTTTAAGTTTTAGTTATAATTTATAATAGAATTTTTAAAAAATAAGCATTCTCTCTTGCTTTATTGACTTATGTTGAATATAAAGTTAATTTATGTCTTGTTTCCAATTTTTTATCTTTTTATTCATTATTGTAGAGATTAATTGTATGACTTTTTTTCTCCATTTCATTATTTTCTAGTAGATTTAATATGTATGAAATGACATCAAACTTTTTTAATACTATTGTGTATATGTCAAAGCAATCAATTATCCATACTATTTTGTGAACATGAAAACATACCTAAATAAGTGACATGTAGCACGACTTGTACTTACTGTTAGAATAATTATAAGAAAAATAACATCTAGTTTAATTGTTGAAATAGAACATACTATCATAAATTTGTAATGACGTAAAAATAATATTCTAAATTTGTAATTATAGAAATTAAATATTATAATAGTTAATTATTATAGTAAGTGAAAGATAAAAAAAAAGATATATAAGAAATTTTTTATATCAGTAAATGGCCAAAGCATTAGATTATATTAGATAAAAAAGATTACATAGTTCTTCGTTCAAATAGGCACTGGAAGGAAAGAACGAAGAAAGAAAACCACCAGTCTAGCCCAGGACCGAAGTCCACTATTATACAGATTTAAAAGGGGCATTACCCCAGTGAACTATAACTTTTTCGTACAATAGTTACAAATATAATGAAAGGGACAAAAAGCTTGAGTGGAGACAAAAGAGTCGAACACACAGTCAGAAGGTGGAGAACTATCCTACATATGTAAGACAACACACAAAAATCTTCCAAAAGGGGGTTAGAAGTTAGAGTTAAGGAAGATAATGAAACCAAGGGAGGTGAAAAAGAAACCAATCAATCACACAAGGGCATATTTGTAATACAACCCCCCTTTATATGGGATGCCCATCCCTTCCTTTGTTGATTATGCCACTTTTCCAAACTTCGCATTAGTAGTAAGTGCAAAGAATAATTTTTTGTTTATTATAGTTTATCTAAAATTAGGTATAAGAGACACAAGAAATAATAAACCTACTATGTTCTGATGTGATATGTTAAATATGTAAAATCTTATGTATGAAAGTATATCCTTGTTTGTAATTAGTTAGTTAATTCTATTAACATTCTATTCTCCTATTGATTTATGAGGCTAATTTGTTTATTGAATTAAATTATAGTAGTACTTAAGTTGTTGATGATTACACCATAGTGTTTGATTTCCCTTAATATCCTTTGTGATCCTATGTTAAGCTAAATATTATGATTACAATTGTAGGATAATTAAGGATCGAAAAGTCTAGACATGCAACCAAATTTTTTTAAGGTTAATGTTTTAACATCTCTAAAAAAACTTTAACTGATATGTCAATTTTCCATTATCGTACTTTTGTAATTAAGAAACCAAGTATAAAAACTTTTTGAGCCTCTGTCAATTGCGAAAATGTGATACAACATGCTACTATACTAACCAAATACCAAGGATACATTGAGTATTAGGCCAATGAACCAAGAGCTAAAAACAAAAACTAATTCCAAGAGAAGAAATACCAAGAAGGGCCAAGCTTGAAAATAGTGATGGAACCAAGAAGACAACAATAGGGTTAAGTTAAATATATTGATTATATTCATAGTATACTATTTTACAACATAGATATATACAATAACCCAACAAGCATAGAATTCACCCATAGTGATGAAATAGTAAACAAAAAGCCCTAGATTAACTGTAAAGGAGCCAAGAAAACTTGAAAATATATGGATTCAGGTCTCGACTATCAAACCTAGAAGCCCTAGCTAAATTTAGTATGCAAAGCTACTAGAAAGAAAACCTCACAAAGAGAGGGAGAGAGAGCCACCATGGCCATGATGACAACAGGTGCACCAAAAAGCCACCAACACTAAACTCTTGCTCTAACCTATGCACCACCATCCTCCTTCTAAAAGACCATGATGATTTCAAAAGCTTCCCTAATGTCTTTGGCCTTAGACCTTGGAGGAAACTCATAAGTGCTTCTGGCTTAGCTAGATTTGTCTAAATTAGGAAGGTAGAGTTCCATGGCTTCTAAGTCTACAAAAGTTACACCTGGATGAATGTATGCATCAAAGGTGTTCAGGTACTTCAAGAGCCACTCCCTAGTAGGATCTTCAATAGTACCCCTCCAACACAACAGAAACTGAACATTGGCTTCCATCATGGGCCATTCTTGGGAGAAGGGGATGTTATCCCAAATAACCAGTGTGGGGCATCTAGGAACAATTACTATCTCAAAAATCCCAGGTAAATGAACCATGTAAGCTTTCAGTAAGGGGATTTTGAGCTTCTCATAAATACTAAAAACCACCTCCTCTAGACCTACCAACCAGATAGGGTCAAATATATTGTAGCAAAGCCAGATAATATCCCATTTCTTGGCTTTGGCCCTAATTAGGCAACCTATCCAAGAACCTATAATGTCACTATCAATGCACCAAGTGAAGTCATAATTGAAGACACCTTCCCCTAAAACCCTATGAATGACAACCCTACTCATATCTTCTATAGGTTTGAGCAAGCGAGTCCATCTCTCAGGCTTCACATTACCATGGAATGCCATAGTTCTAACTTCAATAGCATGACATAAGAAAATATTATTATCCATGATAACACTTACTCGAAATAGAAACCAAACCCTTTAGAAAAATGTAGACAAATAAAGACCCAATGTAGATGTATAGGAGCTTTTGCAAAATTAGGAAAGATGTAGAAGTAAGCTAGCGATGATGCCATCATGATACAACTAGGTAATGATTAAAATGATGCTAGGGATTTAAAAAGGAGTGCCAAATATCATGAGTAATCAGAGCGATGATACCACATAAACTGAAAAAGTGTGCCAAATTTGTAATTAATGGGGTAATCATTTAACCAAGTGTCGAAGGGATATGCTAGATAAGACTAAGAAACTTGAATGCCTTAGCCAACTAACTTTGGTTAACCAATTGGATATTCTCTCCATCTATTCCTTTGTTTTCTTATTGGTTTGCTTCAATATTACCTTCTCTATAAATGTGCGTAAACCTTATTTCTTCAAATTTATCCATAATTTTGATAGTTTTTTCTAGTTTTGAATTTAAAATCCAATTAGGGGTCATCCCTTTTCTAAGTGCATTAAGGATGATCTATGAGTCTCCTTTGATTATAATCTTCTTAATTTTTAAGTTTATACTCTATCTTAATCCTTCATGTACTGCTTCTAGCTCTACCATATTATTTGAGATTATTCCCAAAGGCTTAGCTTGTTTCATGAGCCAATTTCTAGTTTCCTCCCTAATTATACACCCTATTCCTACTACTCCTGGGTTACCTCTAGAGGCTCCATCAAAATTGAGTTTCTTCCATCCTTTTGGTGGGGGTTCCCATTTGCATTCTTTCTTAGCTTTACTATTCTTGTTTTTATAGATGAGGGCTAGATTAATTAGATGTTTCCAATTCTTCTTTATTTTTGCATCCCATTTGAGAAGGACCCTTCTTCTTTTGAAGTTGTTCTGAGGTTGAAATTTATAACTTATGCTATACTTGCTTCAATCTTGTTAAGGAGAGATGTTAAATTAAGATCTTCATTTTTGAAGATTCATCTATTTCTTTCCTTCTAGAATTCCCATGCTAGAATTGCTAGAGTAATGTTCAAGAGTTTTTCGTATACTTTATTATTAGTTTTTTTGGCCATCCTATTAGGTGATCTTGCCATGTTCCCAGAAGTGGGGCAGACTAGTCCAATTTGTTTTAAAGCCATTCCTAACACTTCTTAGCATATTTGTATTGGTATAAGAGATGCTCTACCATTTTTGAGTTTTCTTTACATAGGGTGCATCTTGAAAGGTCTTCAAAACCCATTTTCCTGATTCTATCTACTATTAGGATTTGGTTTTTGAGATCCTTCCCATAGAAAAATTCTAACTTTGGGTAGTCCTACCGAGTCCCAACATAGATTTACAGGAACTTTTATTGCTTCCCATCTTTATGATTTTATTATTTGAATGTATCTCTCCTTTATTTTGTAATTTTTGTCTTTACCAGTTGCCCAAATAAGCCTATCCTCCCTATTGTGGTAATTGATTGGATGCTTTATAAGAATAAATTCTAGTGTCTCTTGGTTAGTAGGGTTGAGGTCTCTATTATCTAGGGATTTCCATTTCTATGGGGCTTCTTCATTAGAGGGATCATGTTGGATATAGTCTTCTACATTGGTTCCCCATATTGATATTAATAGGATTTTGTATCATTAGAGATATCATATTGATCAAGCGGGGAGTGCCCATTCCAAGAATCTTTCCAAAATTGGGTTTTATCTCCTCTCCCTCTATCCTAGGTTATATATTTTATGATCAAGGGACGACATTTTAGAATAAAATTCTATGTTGTTGATCCTTTAGGGGGGTTCCTTGTCCTTAATAATGATGTGTTGTCTAATGCATTCAAATATTTCTTATATAAAATTCTAGCCCATTTGTTGTCTCTTTCTTGGTACATTCTCTAGATTTGTTTAGTTCCTAGCACTTCATTCTACCAATCTAGATTTTTTATTCCTAGCCCTCCTACTTCATTAGGTCTGAAATTTTTTCCCCATCTTATTAAAGCTACCTTCTTTTTGTTCTCTATCCCTTTCCAAAAGAAATCTCTCAGTTTGATTTCTATTTTCTGATTAATATTCTTTGGTAATTGTGAGCAAGTTAGTTGATAGATGGGTATTGCTAATAGAACTGCTCAAATTTTTGTAGCTTCCCCAGCTTTAGTTAACCATTTTCCTTTCCATGCTTTTGTATGATTATCTATCCTTTCCAATGTTTGCTCCCATCCTTGGTTCTTTTTTACCCCTTTATCCAAGTATATTTCTAAGTATCTACATGGGAAAGTACCTTTCTTGAATCCTATTTCATTACAGATATTATCTTCTCTTTCTAATGGTGTATTTAGGAAAAAGATTGTTGATTTTAATGCATTAACTTTTTTCCCTTATGCTTTTGTATAGTTATTTAGAATTGTCTTAATATTGTATGTTTCTCTTTTAGTACTAACTCTGGCTAATATTGTATCATCAACAAATTGTTGGTGTGTGTTATTAGTCACATTCTTTGTGACCATAATTCCTTTAATTTTCTTTTTATTTTGTGCTATCTTGATTGTTCTCCTGAAGGTTTCAATCATGATGATGAAAAGGAAGGGGGAGATAGAGTCACCTTGTTCAATCCCCCTAGATATACTAAAGAAACCTTTAGGGGTTCCATTTATAAGGAGCAAAATTTTATGGGTAGATATGCACTGAAAAATTCTGTTAATCCATTGATGAGAAAATCCAAATGCTTGTAAGATATTCCATAGTAATATCTAGTCCACTTTATCATATGCTTTTTGAATATCTAGTTTTAGTAGCATACCTGCTTCTTCGTTCTTTGTTGTTGAATGGATTGTTTCTTGTATGATTGAGATACTGTCTAGTATCGATCTCCTGGGAACAAACCCTATTTGTTCTTTTGATATTAACTTAGGGAGATATTCTTTTAATCAGTTTGCTAATGCTTTAGAAAAAAAATTTATGGGTGGTATTGCAAAGAGAAATAGGCCTAAAGTCACTTTGTTTTTCAGCCTTATTTTTCTTTGGAATTAGAGTTAGGAATATATGATTAATTTCCACAAGTAGTTTCCCTCCATTTCTGGATGCTTCTATTGATTTCCATAGATCTACTCCTATATTTTCCTTGCATTTTTGAAGAAAAAGGCTTGAAATCCATTTGGTCTTGGTGATTTATCTAGATTCATATTAAAGAGACTTGCTTTTATCTCTTGTAGAGAGAATTGTATTGAGAGATTTTTTATCTTATGTTGTGATGATCTTAGGTATTGCTTTCAACATTTCCTCTTGTGCTATTTGGTTAGATGATTTATAATTGTTTAGGATATCATTAAAGTAATCTACAAATATTCCTGCAATTTCCATTGGATTGTCTATTGATTTCCTTTTGAATCTTTTATTTTTGATATATTATTAGTGACTCGGTGTTGTAATGCACTAGTATGAAAGTATATTTTTGTTGTGATCTCCTTCTGCTAATCATTTCTCCCTAGATTTTGGTTTCTAGTTTAACAACTCTTCTTTGGCTAAAATTTCTTCTTGTTTTAATAGGTATTCTTTTTCTTGTAAGTATGTTTCATTATTCATTCCCTTTCTAATGACTTCTTTACTTAGTTTTTCCAATTTTTCTTCTATATCCAACTTATCTTCAAATATGTTATTGAATTGTGTTTTATTCCATTTTAAAATATTTTCCCTTACCATTTTAAATTTGGATACAAAGCAGAACGTTTTTTATCCCTGAACTTGTCCTTCTTGCCACCAGCTTTTTATGTTGTCCATAAAGTTTTTATTAAGGAACCACATTTTTTCGCATTTAAATAGATTTCTAGTCGGTTTAATTGGTTCCTTGATGTCTATTTTACAGAAAGTGATCCAAGGCTGCTAGTTGTAAAAAATTTTCTTGGATTTCTCTATTCAAGTTGCTTAAGTCTCCTTTAAAAAAGAACTTGTCCAACCTTTCTGTTATGTAGCTGAAATCTTTTTGTCTATTATTGCATGCATATATTCCATTTTTAATTGGTATATCTATACATGAGTTATTTTTTGCCCATTCTTTGAAATCCTCCGTTGTTCTTGGAATTGTCTGTATCCCCCCATATGTTTCCTCCATTTTTAATATTGCATTAAAGTCTCCTCCAATTGTGAAATTTTTATCCTCATGATTAGTTAAAAATGAGCTGATCTCATTCCATACTGCTAACTTATCGGTTGTTTGGGTAGGCCCATAGACATTTATTACTATGATCTGGAGATTTATTTTAGAACTTGCAACCCTACATCCCATCTAATTAGGATTAATAGATATTATTTCTAGATCAATTTAAAAAAAAAATCATAATATTCCTAGTCCACCTGAAGCTCCATTCAATTCTTTAAATTCAGATTTCCAGATGCCTAACTTCTGTCCCAACTTAGTTCCTTCTTCTTTATTTAATTTTGTTTCTTGAATTAATAAAATTTCTATTTCAAACAATGTGAGGTTACATTTCAAAAACAATTTCTTACTAGGGTCATTTAGACCCCTAGCATTCCATGTTGTTATTCTCATTGTTCCTTGGGAAGGTTCTTTCCCTTCCTACTTTGTAATACTTCACTGGTCTTGATTTGTTCATTTTCTTGTCCGACTACCTCCCTAAGCTCTTTTAGTGATTTCCATCCTCTTTCAAGTTTTTGTTTTCCATAGTTTGATGTTTTAAGATCTTCTTGATTGATGGATATTCCTAGATTTTCCAAATTTGATTAGTTTCTAACATTTGTAAATATTTTTTACTCTTCTTCTTCCTGTTCACCTTTTGATAAAATCTCTTTAATCATTTGGTTGTTTAAAGGATCTTCTTCTTCTTCTATGATCTTTCCTTCCCCCTCGTTTTTGATATTTCCTACTCCTCCTTCTCTTAGGATATTTTCCTCTATAATTCCAAACTCTTCCCAGGCTGCAATATCTCCTAGTTGGTTTTCTTGATCTTCTCTAGGTTTGCTTGATTGACTATTACTTTGTTCTCCTTCTCTAATTAAAGTTTGTATTTGCAGTGGTATCAATATTTCTGTAGATGTCTTGTCCTTTGTCATGATTTCCTCATCCTTTTCCAAATCAAACATATCAATCCCACTGATGGGTGTCTTCCAAAACTTATAGCTTTTTTTCTTTATTTTTTTCCTGAACTTAACATTACTCCATTGAGTTGAATCTATTGCCGGTATGCAAGGGCTGTGATTTTCTCTTTCAATTGTTGCTTCTTCCTTTTCTGTAGGGCTCTATTCTTGATTAATAGTTTTTTCTATTCTCATTTTTATTATTATTATTATTGTTGTCCACTGTCATCTAATCCATTTCCATTTCCTCTTCTTTCTCATTTGTCTCTACATTGTTTTCTTTTTCTGTATTATTTTTTGGTTGTATCCCCATTACTGATTTGCCTTTATGTACTGTGTGATTATTGTTTGCTATAATAAATTTATCTTCCAAATCGTTTTGCAAGAGCAACACCTCATGAGAGAGCATATTCATCTTTTTCATATTGAGCTCTATTTCTTCTAGAGTTTTCTTATCTTTTCTACACTCTTTACAATTTCTATATTTCTCCATTATAAGTTGGTAATCCATATTTTTCTTTTTTATCTCTGATTCTTCCACTTTTTCTATGTCTTCCCTCTGATCTTCTTGCTCTACCTCTTTTTCCTTCAGTACTTGATTGTTTGTGTTCTCTTTGTTCTTTGATTTTGTTTTTTCTTTGTTTTTTCCTTCCTTCTTCCCCCCTTTTCTTGATATTTCTTAATGCTTCTTTTAGATTGTTCTTTATGTTTTCCTTTTTAAAAGTTTGTTCCAATTATTTCATTTATTTCTCCTTCATAATTATTGAAAGGTAATTTGTATATTGATCTATTCGTTATGATTTTCTTCATTATAGGTTCACTCTATTATGTTTTCATTGAGACTAAGACTCTTATCTTACTTGATTTATAAGGGTTTACTTTCAAAACTATAAGATCTCCTAGGGCTTGCCCTATTCTTTTTATAATATTAATTTCATTTAGTTCTGGGGGAATACATTCCATCCATTTTATTGTCTGTATCTTTTGATTACTATTTTCATTAAAGTTAGGTTGCCATGCTATAAATTTAATTGGGTGCCCTTTGTAATATCAATTTGATATTTCTACCAATCTGTTTCTAGTTTTATGATATTTACATTGCAAATACCAAGAATGATTTTCAAAAGGGGTTATGTTTTTTATTAAGGAAAATAGGCTTTAAAAAGGCCCTGAAACCCCAAACATAGAAAAGAAAGTCAACAATTTATATGAAAAAGGCCACCAAGAGCTAGAAAGAAAAACAACAGTTCCCTAAAACATAAAGAAAGAAAAAGCGCCAGGGAAGAGTGCCAAAAACCAGGGTAGGCTGCCAAAGGCCAGGGTAGATCAACCAATGTCTCTGAGCATCTCCACGACATTGATCTCGAGCTCGGACATCTTGCTCATCTCCTCCTTCTTTTCCATAGTATCCTGCTCAAGGGTGGTGGTGTCTTTCTTTTTGGTGTTGGCCCTAGTTCCTTTCCAAACACCTTCCTCTAGGGGCTTGTCTTTTTTATTTATACCCTGTTCCTTCTCCTTGCTGCTTTGAACCTCATTATGGTGGATGAGCCTATTTATGTTATCATGATCCTTGAGGATGTTGAGGTTTTGCTCAGATATGCCCTACAAGGTCTTCACCATATCCAGGGAGGTAGTGTTGGAAGCCTTCAACTTCTTGTCTGTGCTAAGTTCATCCTTGTTAACCCTATTCTTAAGGCTGTAGGTCTCCCTTTCCAACTCATTGAGTCTATGTTTGAGATTGAAGATCTCATGGTAGATCCATTTAGTTGTCCTATAGCTCTCCACATCGTTGTTCTTAGCATTATTCAGCACATCCATCTTTGGGTTGTCCCTAGCAATGTCGTTGAGGATGATCAAGGAAGGGTCTATAAGTTCTTCTATCTAGATCCTGCCCTCCTGATTCTCATAGACCTGGGTACAGATTATCTCTCTCTTGATCCCCAAATTGGAAGTGGTGTGGTTGAAATTTCTCTAGACCACCTTCTTGTCCTTGCCAATGATGGAGCACCTATAGGTGGAAGTGCCCACATCATCATAACCATGGTCGAGTTCCAAGTCAGGCTGCTGCTTGGGCTTGTCCATCAAGTTCTCCTACATCATCACACTTCCCTCACCCTGCTTCTCATTATTTACTTCTTCCTTCTTCCTCTTATTCTTGGTAGTCTCCATGGCTTCATTGTCTCTGCTGGAACGCACTTTGATAATAATCCTCCCCTTGCTCTTCGTATTATCTTTTCCTTTTTTAGCCTTGGTTGTCTCCTCACCATTAGCACTGTCACCCCCAATCTCCATGCCATCGTCTTGTTCATTATACCCTTTGTCTGAAGAGGTATCTTTCCCAGTCTCAGGGGGAGTGGAAACCTTCTTGCTGAAATAGGGAGACATGTCCAAACTATGCTGAGGGGATTCTTAATCTTCTGAGTCCATGTACAACTCCACCTCCTTAGTCTTAGAGGGGGAGTAAATTTCATTAGTACCACTCGAATCCCTTTTAACCCTTATGCCCTCTTTCTTTCCCTTAATTTTATTGCTTATTGTTTTAGACTTGAAATATTCATTTTATAGTAAGGGCAACCCTTCGTGGAAAGTAGGGTTCCTCATTTTCTTATCTTGAAATTCTTGGATATTATCATTCATCGACAAATAGAGGTAAAAAGGAATGGAGATTTTAGCTCTGTACTTAAAGTGATTTAGCAGCACGAAGTGGTAGGTGCAGATGTGATTGAACCTGGTGTCCAGAGTTATGTATTTGATAATGGCTCTTAGCACAAACCTCCAAATGGGCTTGATGGACCTCGAGAGATAGTGGGTTCCACTTTTTTACAGCTTTTTCTTCTTCTCTAAGTCTTTGGTGAACTCCGTCATTGCTTGCCCTGAGATTTTGTTGTCTCTGTAAAATTTTTTCCCAAAAATGGGGATGCTAGTTACATGAGAAATAATTTCCTCTATGATAGTGAAGTCCACCCCATCAATCTCCACATTGCTCTCATTCCAGTGTTTCACCATAGCTTTGGTGACTGAAGGTTTCCAACCATGGAGATGCTCAATGTATTTGGTGATCTCCCCTTTCTTCAGGATCTTCCAGACTTTAGTTCTTCTCTTCCATTTCAAGGCCTCATCCTTTGGCTCCTGTCTGTGTCATTCACCCACCATGACTCTCTTCTTGCCTTTACCTCTGAGAGCTGAAACTTGCAAAATTTTCTAACTATAGACTTCTCTATTTTTTGTGTTTCTAGCACTTTCCTTGTCATAATGGATACTTGGCTTGTGGTGAAAGATTTTGATGACATGGGGAGTACCTGTGAAATTGTACTTTCACTTCATAGATTTGCACCTTCTCAAAAATAAAGTAATTACCCTTTTGAGAACACACATGTGTGTACTAAAATCAGCCTATGGGCAACTAATATTCATTATTATCATTAATAATACCCAATCTACATGGGATTCGATCCTTATCGATGGTTTGATTAATTTCTGATGGAATGTCACTTCCATCCATCCATCTAGCCACCTCACCTTTTTTTATCCCCCATTTTGCCAACCTATCCACCACCTTATTGGCTTCGTAGAATTTGTGTGCCACATGAATTTTATCAAAGGTTTGAAGGTCTTCGATGCTCTCCCTAATAATATTCGTCGTAGTTTAGGTTCGTTTAGTTTTCCCCTTAAGGCAGTTGATAATGTTTTTGGAGTCTCCCTCTAACTAGAGACATTTGACTCCCACATCTTTGGCCAACTTGATAATTTGGTGAGCAGCCAGGGCCTCGGCAGAGTGATTAGTTTGTCACCCAATGGGAGCAGTGAAAGCCGCAATGCCTTTTCCATGTTCATTCCTAATAATTCCCCCCACTCCAACCTTGCCTGGGTTGCCTTTAGTAGCCCCATCAAGGTTGGTCTTGAGCCAACCAGTAGGGGGGAAGGACCAGCAACAATTCTCTCTATTATTCTTGATCTTGAGAGGGGGAGGGGAGGGGCCCTTGGCAATGGTGTGGTTTTCCATAAGGGCATGGAAGCATTTTTGGAAAACAACTAGCTCATTCGCCTCTTTGTCCCTAAAGATGTGGTTGTTCCTCTCCTTCCACACCCCCTAACAAAGATGGGGGAGAGCCCAAATCCATAAAGAATTAGGGTAGGTTCCCTCCAAACCAAACTGCCATTGAATGAAGAGCTCAAGTGTGTATAAGGGAAAGCACCAGGAAACTTTGAAAAAGGATAGGAAGTGAGACTAGATAGCAACAGTGAAGGTGCAATATAAACAAAAGGGGTTATGTTACTTACCTCTTCTCCATAGACCTTTGTTAGATTCTTTCCCAAATTAGCTTTGTATCTTGTCGGGCCATTCCACATTGCATAAATTTCAAGATCAGAGTATTCTATCATTTTACTTCACTATATTTGTTGCTAATAATTATTGTTTCATTGTTTTCAACATTGTTAGTATCCTTAAGAGGGTTAACTAGTTCAACCTACTTATTAACTACAAGCTACTTTTTCTTATGCAGGGGAATATATATCAATGGCTTGGATGTTGTAACTACTATCTTAGTCACTCTATCTATAGGGTTTTTTGGCAAGGGTAGATTAGGTTTCTACTTTTTCATATGGGCATTTGACTGATTTAGGTGATATTTATAGATTCCTATAGGTATATTATTTGCTTCCAAAACCTTTGCGGGTCAAGATAACAGACCTAGGCTTGTAACATTAATAATTGAGGTAGAATTTTTTTGTTTACCTCCATCATTGATGTATTTGTTTTGTTTGAAGAAGGCTTCTTGTTTCTTCAATCGTTGATCATATGTATCTTTGATCACGCTTGGTTTTGAGATTGACTTATCTTTGTTATGCCTCCCATTTTTCTGATTTTTGACTAGATGTCATCCATCTTCATCATAGGTCTTCTGGTTATTGATGATGACTGCACTCCGATTTGTATGGAACCAGACTAGGGTTTCAAAATTATTAAGCTTTCTAGTGGTTTTGTTGATTTGTCAGTCTCCCCATTTTGTAGCTAAAACTTCAAAATAGTTTTGGACTGGAAGAAAGCTCTTCCCTTCTCTCTGATGATGATTTGAAGCCTGATTAGAGTGATTCTAGAGTTTAGAATAATGTGTAGGGGCAAGTGACTGATTTTTCCTTTTATTGTTGAGTCTTGCTGGGTGCTTTGTTTTTTTCGTGAATTTTGTCATTTCGCTAGGCAAAGCTTTTATATATATACATATATAAAAGAAAATTATTATATTAACTTAATATATGAGAAATATCTATTTTGAATATAAATATTAAATAAAATATAATATATGACATGCTAATTGTTATTTAAAAAAAAGACATGTTAAAGTCAGCCAAAAAAAAAAATTTCTAAATGATAATGTATTATATGATTTTGAAGGAAATAGTACATAGTGAGTATTTAAGTTCAAATAATCTATTTTAACATAAAAAGTAATATAATATATAGTATAAATGGTAATATTAATAGAACTTAATAACTATCCAAAATGTAGCTAAAAATAGGTCAAACCTTCAGAAAAAGGGGTCCTATAAAAGGGGTCCTATAAGACTAAAAGAAATGAACCAATTATAATTGCAATAAATAGTATGTAATGTAATAAAATAATATATTAAAATTTTACAAGTATTTGATTAATTGAACAATAGTTTATTCTCATTGGTTTATTGATGTTGAACTAATTCATTATCTCTACAAAGTGAATACAATAGTACTAGCCTATGACAAGTGTAAAATGGAAGTGGAGACCATGTGAAAAGATGCTCATATTTTTGGTCTTGTTTAGTTAATTCTAAAATTTAGGTGATAAATTTTCTCTTAATAAAATCTTGGTACCATTTGATTGCATTATAGATTTTCATTATAGACATAACATAGTATTCTTTATTTATAGAATAAAATGAATTAGTGCCTATTGTTTCTTCATTTATATTTTCTATTTACCTCTTACTTATTAGAAACTACAAAATGAAACTTTCTCCATATTTTTTCCTCTAAATAAATATAACCTTTCAAATAACTTATATTTAAACGTGTTCTCTCAATTAAGAAAGAGCTAGACAGATCATATTATGCTACATGTTTTTACTTATTGTAATTGTATATAATGAAGATGAGTTGTTTCTAATTTCAAGGCTATTTATATATTGTAACACCACATTATGTTGGAAACTTACAATTGGAACAATTGTTGTTTTATCATTGATGTCAAATCTATTGATGAGACATATTGCTACCTAATTTAAATGTCATATCTATTTGATTGATGAAGAGGATATGAAAAATTGCTCATAATAATAGCACCTAGAGGAAGGATTGAGTTATGAAAAGAAAGCTACAATAGAGATTTGATTAAATAGACTTTGATAAAGCAAAGTGATTTTTAATGTCAAGAAAGTTAAGCCAAGCCAAACAATAGCATAAATGGAAAAGGAATGTTGAGTGATGCTAGTGTCAACTGAGCCACAGTTAGTGCCGAGCAAATTTAGTGTTGACTGAGCATTAATATCGATTGGGCAAGCTAGTCGATGCCGAGCCAAAAAAGTTTTACAGTGCCTGAGTGTTTAGTGATGACCAAGTGTTAGAACTTAATAATTTTCAAGTAATACTATTGAAGATTAATTTGAAGAAATCATGATTCCCAGATGACTCAATTGATTTCTTCAGAGATGCAAACTATGTTGAAGATAACATTAATGAGTTCAATCATTAAATTCAAGGCAAGCATTAGGTAAAGACCTAATAGAAAGATTCTATAGAAGTTTCTAGAAGAAGATCAATAAGATGGATACATACAGAGAATCATGTTGAACTCGATCATAAACCTTAAGATCTATGGTGATCGAGAAAATGGTAAAGTAAGAATTGCCTATTTAAAGAGGTATAGAGCCAAAAAAATTATGAGGAGTGAAATTATATGCAAGAGGCATATACAAAGCAAGGTGACTAGAGATGTACAAGTGTGTGAGTGAATGTGAAGCTAAAGATGAAAGTTTGTAGAAGCGTTGCTAATAGTGATAAGTGAAATCTAAGAAAGAAGGCTTAAGTGTGATGAAGGTGGAAGACTGATTGCTTGAAGGGTTGTTGAGTGAACTCAAGAATAGAGATGCTAGTGGAGAACTTATCAGTGAATCAACACCTAAACAGAGAAAAGATCTGAACTTGCAAGTGAGTTGTAATCACACAGATCAAAACCTTATTATTTTCTTTCTAATCATTGTAAGTAGTTTGTATTGAAATCCTTTTAATAGAGGTTGACCTAATAGTCATTTGAAAGACTTAATAGTCTTGTAAATCCTTTAACAACGTGACTTTCTAAATGGAATGATCAAATTCCTCTGAAAAGGCCACTCCTAAAAGGGTGATTAACCAGGTCACATTTAATAGTGTGTATTGTAACCTTTAATAGGGTTGGCTCCTAATGGAGCTCACTTTGAAAGAGTGAAAAATTGGTGACATGTTGTTGGTGGTTTTTCCCAAATTGGGTAAATCCATGTAAAAATCCTAGTGTCAAACCTGTGTTGAATGCTTTATATGTTTTACACTTTATATTCAACAAAGCATGTTATATTTGGAATAGTTTTTTTTTTTTTTTATAGTAGAGACCGAGTAACAAATAGAGTCTGAGCAACAACATGATAAGAAAAATAGTAAGAGCTTTATGTTTAAAAGTTCAAACGGTACGTAAGGACCTTGAGTAACTTATTCAGCCCCCTCTCAAGTATTCTAAACATTTCTAACACATTAATGCATATCGATGTTTACACTAAAATGATTGAATAAGTTTAGTAGAAATGATTCAAATATAATGATTTTGACTTTTTAATATAAAAATGATAGAATGATATAAATAAAATTTATTGTTGAAAAGTGGGTTCTAATATTAAATTTATACAAACATAAAGGAATAAAGACCATAATGAAATATTATTAATATTTAGCTAAGAACCTAATCTAGATAGCCAACTCTTGGTTTATCTCTCAACATAATCTCAAGATTTGATCAATTATCAAATAGTTTCTCTTCAAAGAAAACATATTTTGATTATTCTCTCATGTCCACAATATTTAAAAGATCATTTTCTATATTCATTCTAGATTTTATTGGCATTTTAAAAAATCTAGATATGTTGTTTAGCCTGAAGTCTTTAATGACTCTGGACAATTTTTTTTTTAAAGCTTAAGCATATCTTCAACCTTTGTGTTTTATTTTTTAAGAGATCAAGACTATTGTAAAGTTAATATTGCAAATATATATTGCAATATTTTAGAAGTACTCATAAAAATAAATACTTTATTTTGTGGACTACTCTACATTAGATCAAATGACTTTCTCCATAAAATTATACTTAAATTCATTTTTTATTAAAAAAATATGATAATTCATTTTTAGTATTCATCAAACAACTTCTTATACCATATTGAAATGTTGTCCATTTCTCTTATATTTAAAAAGAGATATATTTTATTTTCTTTACATAAAATATTTTCCCACACCATTATTCTTGTGAATAACTTCAATTTTATTTATATTCATATGTTATTTCTTATTATAAGTTTTTTAATTATAGCATAACTTTATTAATAGCTTTCAAATAAGCACAGGAAAATGAAAACAATAAATTTATTCCATTTGACAATAAATTAAGAAGCAATCAACCTAGCTTATTTTAAGAACCCATAGCATTGCAATAAAATTGTAGTGCTAAGGATTCATTTGGCTGCATGGATATAAATTAGGAATAGACATCTGTTATTCTAGATTCACTAATCTTGCATTTGTTATTTCAAATTTGCTATTCTTGATCCATTTGGTTCACCCAAAATTTCAAGAGGAATATGTTTATCCTATGTTTGGTTGTGCAAAATTGGAATTGGAATATGATTATTTATTAAGTTATTTTTTTGTTTAATTTAATATTTTTCCCCTTTTACATTTTTTTGAATTGATTATTTTATTTTATTTTTTAAAAAAAAGTAATTTTTTTTCATTTTATGGAGTTAAGTTAAATTATCAAAAGCAAAAATTTATTAAAAAAAAAAACAGAATCATGAACAATTATGCATAGTAAAATAGTCAAGAAACTATAGTAGAATTTGCTCACCATTTATATACATAACTAGTCACCACAATCATAAATTAGTTACCACATTCATAAACAAGTTCTACATAACAAAATAGTTGAATCAATATTAAAATTTTCTGCCATTTTTATATTAAAATCATAAAATAAGTTACAGACTACAATAGTTGCTTTGACTTTTAACCACATTTACACATATGGTCCCAATAGAGTAAGTGCAATTAACACAATTATAATGCACACCACGCCTCTTAGAAACATGATTTCACCCTCTCAAAACTTGCACATCTTGCAATCATTACTTTTGTGTGTTGTAGCTTTAGCTACGATAGATGTAGGTGGGACATCATCAACCTACTAAAAGAAATTATAGACACTATCCTCGTACAATAAAAAATCTAAATTAGTGATTGTCGTAATAATTCTTAAGTAAACTGTAAGCATACCAAAAAATTGTAACAACCTTTCATATATTGGGACAACACAAGAATTTACATTCAAGGTTACTTGTTGTGTGTGATGTCTTCATTGCTATAGGGCCAGCACCACATTCACACATTGGCAAATTTAAATCTATTAACCCTATATAAATAGTGAACAAATAAAACATAGAAAAACAATTCAATTAGCAAGATGATATATTTTTACATACACTCATTAAAAAAATAAAACTAGCAAAGTATAATGCTACTTTTCATTGTCTAAGTACATTCATTATCTTGACTAAATCTTTCATATGACCATGTTACTTTTCATTGTGTAAGAAAATATAAATTCAGATTTAAACAAGCTACAACATCTTGCTTTATATTTTTATAATGTGATATGATATCTTTCTTTTATTCATAATGTGCAATCATGGAATTGGATATTTATATGTATGTTTGTATGTGAGTTCAATTTTTGGATCTAGGTTTAATATGTTTCTAGTTGAAAAGAAAAGAACATTGATTCAAGGAAAAAGACATTTAATAAGTAGCTGAAATAGCAAGCTTTATGTTTTGTAAATTAATAGCTCATCACTATCATTATTTTATTTGTAAATATTTTGTCAAATACTTCATAGAACACACATAACCATTGGAATAATATAGCTCTCAGCACTTTCCATCTTATCAACTATTTGACAACTAAGTACTAAAAAGTATATCTTGTGTAATTGTAAGCAAACACAAATGAACAACTACTATAACAATTTCAATCAACGAAAAAGTTATTCCTGATTGTTTGATGTGGGCTGGCAAGTTTACCTTAGATAGATACATCCACAAATGTTGTATGAATATACTCAAAAATGCTCCTACTGATAAAATTTAAAGAGACCATTCAGAAGTCGGTGTTCCTATGTTGAAATGCATCACTTAAGATTATAGAAGAATTGTTCACTCAAAAGTTTAGAAGAGTTTTATAAGTCACAAGCAATCTCCACCATACAATCATTATATTATTAAGAGAGCTTGTGCGCATACATATAACTTGTCAATGTTAGAATTCTTTTAGAATAACTAAGAGTGGGGTGAATCAATTATTCAAGGTCCAATAATGTCCAATACAAATTTTCAAATCCTTAATGGCATATAATTGAAATTATCATGCATACAATTAAACATTAAACAATCATGAAAAGTAAACATGCATTACCACATAACACAAAGATTTTGGTGACCCAGAAACCCTCTAGGACTAAGAAGGTAAAACTGGGGTGGGGATGACACCCACAAAATAATTGCACAATTCATTTCAACCACTTCTAATGGTTTGCCTTGTTAAAGGCCTGCCCTATTAAAGGCTTTACACACTGTCAAATGTGACCTTGTTAAAGGATTTCTACACCCTATTAGGAATGTGCCTTGTTAGAGGACTTAAGAACATTCAACTTAGAATGCCACCCTATTAAATGATTTACATAGAGCTGTTAGGCCCACCCAAGTCCATGGGATTTGTAGTCGCCTTCTCAAAAGAATCTTTTATCCTTCTCTAAGGATCTCCTATCCTCCTCCTGAGGATCTGTTATCCTTCTAGGGATCTTCTATCCTTTTCCTGAGGCTTATCCACCTAGCTGTTAAGCTAACCTAGCAATGTAGGATTTCAATGTCTAATACAATGGTAAGAAAGTATTAGAAAGGTTTTGACCTTATAAAAATTGCAACTCTAACCTTACAGATTTCAAATCACTCTTCAGTTCTTTTCTTTGCTTGGCTTTTCTTCCTTGCAGTGCTAACAACTTGTTCATGCTTCAAGATCTGTCTTCTTGAGTTCTTCCACTCGTTATGCCAATGCACTCTATGGTCACTTGATCAACTTAGAGTCTTGATGCTCTGTGCTTACTCCTCACTATGTCCTCTTCTTTTGACACTTCACAGTAGCCTTCTCTTGGCTTCTTCACACGACCACACTTGTGACCAACTCACTCTCTCACTGTTTTGATCTCTGACCTATAACTCCTTATAAAGAAGTTATGTTCTTCATTTCTTGCTCAAATCTTCCCACTCATCAATTTGATTTGATCTAAGAAAATGATATTATTTTCTCTCCAAATTATTTCTTCCAAAAAATTCATGATAAGTCCATCAGTATTCGCCTTGAATTGGTTTGCATGGTTTACATAAAATTTTGTGACATCTACTCATCATCCTTATCATCCAACTAATTCACAAAATTCAATGTAACAAACTTATCAATACTAATTTGGTGAATCTTTTGACTTAACAAATAATGTACTAACTCGGCATCATTGGTTTACTGATGCTTGACACCTTCTGTGTTACTCGACTTCTACTATGTTTATTGATACTCAGCACCTTCTGTAGTTTATGCTTTACTCGACACCTGAAGCTTTCCTGCATTACTTGGCTTTTGTTGGATCCTGAGTTACTTGGCACATGTTGACTTCTGTATAGCTTGACATATGAACATCTCTATTACTCGGCATATATAGTTTTTTGGATCACTTGGTTCCTGAATGATTCTTGATTTGCTCAGCATCCATTACCTTTTTCTTATGCTCAGCACCTAAAGGATTGCTTGGCACAAACTGAAGTTGAACTTGCTCGGCTTTAACTAGCTTGCTTGACACTCACAAATGAACTTAGTTAAACCTTACATCTTTGATGTGTCTTAGTGTGTCCATTCCCTGTGTCTTAGAGTGTGTCATCAATACATTGTTTCATCAATGGCTTAGCTGATCCTGATACTTCATTACAACATAATAACTTCAACCTTTCTCTAGGTGCTCTAGTTATATCTTATTGATTGCCTCCTCCTTGTCAATCAACCGATTGATAGTATTTGGATCACTTAAGCAATTGTCATTCATACAAGTAGGAAGTTTGACATCAATGACAAAAAAATGATTGAAAACATTCTTTACCAGTTCCATTATTCTTCATTCATGATCTTTTCAATCATTTCCAACAATCTCCCTCTTTGGCATTGATGGAAAACCAAACTGATCAATTGATTAAGCTGATCAACTTAGTTACCACCAAAATTATATACCAAATAGAAAACTCGTTGTCATTACATACCTTCCTTTCTTTTTTTTTTTTATCATGTCATCCTCTTTTGCTGATACAAACTAAATCCTTTGTTCTACTTCTCCCTCTTTCATCTCTCCTTTCATACATTCTCATACATCTCCATATCTTTACCTTTCATTGATCAGTTTCTTAAAAATCTCCCTCTTTGACATAAATGCCAAATATGTAGCATCTTGAACATGCTAAATATAAGCTTTGCATCTCATGTTTTCTCCCTCTGTCACCATGCTTGTGACTAATTTGGAGTTTCTGAACCTGTTAATATCCTCTGCATCATTCTTCTGATATTTCAATAATCTGTTCCTTTTTTATGCAGGACAACTCCTTTATTGCTTTAGAATGCTTGAGTTAGGGGCATTACCCCCAACTTGCCTCTAAGATATTCATAAGTATCCTTGGGCAATGGTTTGGTGAAGGTATATGCAATTTGTTCCTTTGTGTGAATGTACTCCATCTTCACTTGTTTGTCTTCCACCAATTCTCTGACATAGTGATACTTGATTGCAATATGCATGATTTTTGCATGCATTACTAGATTCTTGGATATGTTTATAGCACTTGTATTATCACAATATAGTATCACAGGTTTGGTTACCTCTTCTTTCATTCCTTTCAATAAATGTTGGAGCCACACAATGTTTGTGCAATTGATTGCTACTGCCACATATTTTTCTTCTGCAGTGGACTGAGATGTGCATGTTTGTTTCTTGCTAGTCCAAGTAACTAGCCTTTTACCTAAGAATAATTCTCCTCCACTTGTGCATTTCCTATCATCAATGTTGTCTCCCCAATCTGTGTTTATGTATTCGTTGAGCTCAAACTTCTCATTCTTTTTGTAGTATAGGCCAAAATAATCAATTCCTTTGAGATACCTTATTATCCTTTTTATTGCTATGAGATGATTTTCTCTAGGATTAGCAAAGAATCTGGCCACTATTCCAACTGCTAATTCTATGTCTGGTCTGCTATGTACAACATATTGTAGATTTCCAATCATGGATCTGTACATTGTTTGATTGACTTTAGTTGATTCATCATTTTTTGATAACTTATGTCCTATTGCCATTGGTGTATTGACAGGTTTGGAGTCTTCCAATCCAAACGTCTTGAGTATCTCTTTGATGTACTTTGATTGTATCATGAATATATCATGTTTTAGTTGATGTACTTGCAATCCAACAAAGGACTTGATTTCTGCAAACATAGACATCTCAAACTCATGTTTCATTTTGTCAACAAAACTTTTGCAAAGCGCTTCCTTTCCTCCAAAAATTATGTCATCCACAAAGATTTCAAATACAAGGATATCCTTACCTTCTTATGATTTGATGTACATGTTGTTTTTATCATCATTTCTTTCAAATCCTATTTTCACTAGATACTTGTGAAGTCTCTCATACCAAACTCTAGGTGCTTGCTTTAATCCATATAGAGCCTTATGCAATTTACATACCTTGTTTTTGTTATTTTCATTAAAAATTCCTTTTGGTTGCTCTATGTAGACTTCCTCTTCAAGTATACCATTTAGAAATGTAGACTTAACATCCATTTGATAGACTTTAAATCCTTTGAAGGCTGCATATGCCAGTAAGGTCCTTACACCTTCCATTCTGGCAACTGGAGCAAAAGTTTCTCCATAGTCTAGTCTTTCTTCTTGTGCATACCCTTTATAGAATAGTCTTGCCTTGTTCCTTGTGATTTCACAATTCTCATCTAACTTGTTTCTGAACACCCACTTGGTTCCAATAACATTCTTGTCAGCTGGTCTTGAGACTAAGGTCGATGTCTTATTCTTTTCAATTTGTTCTATTTCTTCTTTCATAGCAATGCACCAATCATCATCTTTTATGGCTTCACTTACTGTTTTTGGTTCCATTTTGCTAAGTAGACATGTCTCACTTCTGAGTCTATTCCTTGTCATTGGTCCTGTCTCTTTGTTTCCAATAATTTGATCTGCAGGATGATGTTTTCTTACATACTTTGCCAATACTGGTACTTTCCTTGTTTGCATGTTGTCACTTTTAGAATCTGAATCTTCATGTATATTTTCATCATATATTTCTTCATTTCCTTCATGTTGACAGTTCTCAAAATCTGAATGAACATTCTTTGTATTCTATAGCTCGGCTTCTAAATGTGTCTGTTGCTTGGCATTCACTGGATTTTGTTGTTGATTGTCATTCTAAGTTGTAACTTCACCATTATTAGGTATACCTTCATAAAAGTATACAAATGTCTTGTATTCTTCTCTTTCTTGGTGTTCTCAACACTTTGAACTTCTGCAAGCTCATCAAATTTCACATTTATGCTTTTTACTACTTTGTTAGTGTTGACATTCAAGCACTTATAAGCTTTGCTTCTAGTAGAATAACCAAGAAATGTGCCTTCCTCACTCTTTGCATCAAACTTTCCATTTCTAGAATCTTTATATATATATAGCATTTGCATCCAAATATTTTGAAATGTTTTATATTAGGAGAATGCCCATACCATAATTCAAAAGGTGTTGCATTTGTACCTTTCTTGACTTGAACTCTGTTGAGTGTGTAGATTGCAGTACTTACAACTTCTCTCCAGTACTTGAGTGCAACATTTTTCTCCATCATTAAGGTCCTGGTGCAGTCAATAAATGGTCTATTCCTTCTTTTTGCTATACCATTCTAAGGTGGAGTCTTAGGTGCTGATGTCTGCCTTTTGATTCCTCTTTCATTGTAGAATTCTTCAAATTCTCTTGATGTGAATTCACCTCCGCTATCAAATCTAAGACATGTTAGGCTCTTCCCAATCTCTTTCTCAACTCTGGCTAAGTACCATTTGAACATTTTGAACGCATTTGATTTTTGTTTATAGGAACATGATTGTCATCATCCTTGAATAGTCATCTACAAATAGCATTATGTATCTGTCACCTTTGTATCTTTGTACTTCAATAGGACCACACAAGTCAGTATGAACTAGCTCTAATACTTCATTAGAAGTATAAGCCTTGCTTTTGAAAGTTGACTTGGTCATCTTCCCTAGTTGGCATTGTTTGCACATGGTGTTATTAGGATTCTTCAACTTTGGTAACCTCTGCCTTACTTCATTTTGTTGATGCTTATCAGATTGTCAAAATTTATATGACATAGCCTTTTGTGCCATAACCATACATCATCAATTTGAACAATGAGACAAGAAGCATCTTCCATGTCTAGGTAGAACAAATTACTCCTAGTCTGGTAACCTTTTCCTATTAGACTTCCTTAAGAATCATAGATCTTGGCAACTCCATTTTCAAATTCAACCTTGCATCCTATGTTGCCTAACTGTGAGACACTTAACAAGTTATAATTCAGGTCTTCAACATAGTATGCATTATCACATGATATCTTTTTAGTAAGCTTGATACTACCTTTCCCTTTGATTTGACATGGTGCATTGTTACCAAATCTAACACTATTTCCTTCATATTGAGTAAAGGAAATGAACTTACTTTTATCTCCAATCATGTGATGAGAGCATCTATTGTCTATGATCCATTTTTTATTCTTGTTCATGCAGGTTACCAGGGAAGTTGCTTCATCTTCATTTGATTCATCTTTCATAGCCACATAGACTACTTCAACATCATTCTTGTTAGAGTCTTCTTCAAAAATGTAGCATCTTTTGCCTGTACCTCTGTAATCCTTGTTGTCCTCTTTCTTGTTTTTGAGATTGCCTCCATCCTTGTAATTTTTCTTTTGTGTGCATCTGGCTACAATGTGACCAACTTCATTACAATTGAAACAAATGATTGTTAGCTTACCTTTGAATTTGCCTCTTCCTCTATGAAATCTTCTTGCTAGTAATGCCTCCAATTGGTCTACATCATCTTCATCAGTGTTGTTGTCACTATATACATACTTTCCTTTTCCATTCTTTTTCTTTGTATGCACCTCCTCATTGTATTTTATTGTCATCTTGGCTTTGAATGCAGATTCAAAGTTTTCTGGCTTGTAGTTGTCAAAGTTGGATAGCTCAAAGGTAGTGAGTCTTCCAATTATTCCTTCAAATGAAAATGTGTTGCCTGGTACATACCTTAGCTCTTGGATGGCTGATACTCTTATAGCATAGATAAGAAGCAAAGTTCTCAAGTATTTGCTATATACTATTTCTTCTGATAACTGTCCTCTTAGGCTTCTTATGGCACTTACCACTTCTTTCATTCTTGCACTGTATTGAGCAGCATTCTCTCCTTCTTCCATTTTCATGTCATTAAACTTTCCTCTTAGGCTCTCTTGACATTATCATCTCCTCCATAGATGTTTGATAGTTTTTTCCACATCTAATGTGCAGTATCACATTCTTTGATGTCATCATACTTGGCATAGCGTAGTGCTGAAACAATCTCTAACATCGCTTGATTGTGCTCCTTCTTCTTGTTCATGTCATCTGCAGTGAGGGGTCCTGCAGGGTCTACATGATCAACTGTGATTGAGGTCTATGCATAGTCACCTATTGATCCAAGGTGCAACTTCATTAGACTTTTCCATGCAACAAAGTTGTCTTTGTTTAGCTCGGGAACTTCTTTCTTGGACATCTTGATCTTCCTGCTGCTAGTACCTTGAAACAAATCAGTAGTGGGCTCTGATACCAATTGTTAGAATTCTTTTAGAATAACTGAGAAAGGGGGTGAATTAGTTATTCAAGGTCCAATAATGTCCAATACAAATTTTCAAATCCTTAATGGCATATAATTGAAATTATAATGCATGCAATTAAACATTAAACAATCATGAAAAGTAAACATGCATCACCATATAACACAAAGATTTTGATGACCCAAAAACCCTCCAGGAATAAGAAGGTAAAACTGGGGTGGGGATGCCACCCAAAAAAAACTGTGCAATTGATTTCGACCACTTCTGATGGTTTTCCCTGTTAAAGGCTTTACACACTGTCAGATTTTATCCTGTTAAAGGATTTCTACACCCTGTTAGGAGTGTGCCTTGTTAGAGGACTTAAGAACATTCATCTTAGAATACCACCATGTTAAAGGATTTACATAGAGCTATTAGGCCCACCCAAGGCCATGGGATTTGTAGTTTCCTTCTCAAAAGAATCTTTTATCCTTCTCTAAGGATCTCCTGTCCTCCTCTTGAGGATCTCTTATCTTTCTCCTGGGGATTTTCTATCCTTTTGCTGAGGCTTATCCACCTAGCTGTTAAGCTAACCAAGAAATGTAGGATTTCAATGTCTAATACAATGGTAAGAAAGTATTAGAAAGGTTTTGACCTAATAAAAATTGCAACTCTAACCTTGTAGATTTTAGATCACTCTTCAGTTCTTTTCTTTGATTGGCTTTTTTTCCTTGTAGTGTTGACAACTTGTTCACCCTTCAAGATCTATCTTCTTGAGTTCTTCCACTCGTTATGCCAATGCACTCTATGGTCACTTGATCAACTTAGAGTCTTGATGCTCTGTGCTTACTCCTCACTGTGTCCTCTCCTTTTGACACTTCACACTAGCTTTCTCTTGGCTTCTTTGCACGACCAAACTTGTGACCAACTCACTCTCTCACTATTTTGATCTCTGACCTATAACTCCTTATAAAGAAGTGATTTTCTTCATTTCCTGCTCAAATCTTCCTATTCATCAATTTGATTTGATTTGAGAAAATGATATTATTTTCCCTCCAAATTGTTTCTTCCAGAAACTTCATGATAAGTCCATCAGTATTCGCCTTGAATTCGTTTGCATGGTTTACATAAAATTTTGTGACATCTACTCATCATCCTTATCATCCAACTAATTCACAAAATTCAATGTAACAAACTTATTGTTACTGATCTGGCAAATCTTTTGACTTAACAAATAATGCAGTAGCTTGGCATCATTAGTTTACTGATTCTCGGCACCTTTTGTGTTACTCGGCTTCTACTACGTTTATTGATGCTCGACACCTTCTGCAATTTCTTCTTTCCTCGACACTTGAAGCTTCCCTGTATTGCTCAGCTTCCGTTGGATCTTGAGTTACTTGACACATGTTGACTTCTGTATAGCTCAGCATATGAACATCTCTGTTACTCAGCATATACAGTTTTATGGATCACTCGATTCCTGAATGATTCTTGATTTTCTTGGCATCCATTACCTTTTTCTTATGCTCGACACCTGAAGGATTTCTCATCACACTCTGAAGTTGAACTTTCTCAGCTTTAACTAGCTTTCTCGGCACTCACAAATGAACTTAGTTAAACCTTACATGTTTGATGTGTCTTAGTGTGTCTATTCCTTGTGTCTTATAGTATGTCATCAATACACTATTTCATCAATGGCTTAGCTGATCCTGATACTTCATTACAACATCATAACTTCAACTTTTCTCTAGGTGCTCTAGTTACATCTTATTGATTGCCTTCTCCTTGTCAATCAACCAATTGATAGTATTTGGATCACTTAAGCAATTGTCATTCTTGCAAGTAGCAAGTTTGACATCAATGACAAAATAATGATTGAAAACATTCTTTACCAGTTCCATTATTCTTCATTCATGATCTTTTCAATCATTTCCAACAATCAAGAAAAAATAAGAAATATTAATCTATAACATTAGACATATTTATAAAGGTACCCCCAACACATTAAGTCAACGAAGAACAACACATGGGCCAAGTGTGGAAGCAATAATGGATGAAATGAATAAGCATTAAAGTTTCGATGAAAAGTAGTGGTAAAATATAGAAGAACAAGTAATAACTTGAAGGTAGCATGATCAATGGCTTATATAAATTTCAAGTGTTGTAACTTTCAATATCTTGTTATAAAAATTGGCTTCTTGCACACGCACGCGCGCGCGCGCACACACACACACACATAAACAATATAATGTGATCTCTTATTTTCAAGTGCAACCCCCTCTTTCTGTTATCTTAATAAAAAAGATATATGAATATTGTAGCAGATAAAAGTGACAAGACAGCCTTAGGAAGTAAATATGATATACCACAACCAATTGAGGAATGATGTATTTCAACCTTCTTAAAATTCTGGACATGAAATATTCCATCTATATTTGGGTTGTTTTCAGGAGAGGAGATTGTGATGTTAACAATTGTAATGAATGTGCACTCATCAAAATTGAGGTGAAACTATGGGTTAATCAATTGCTTATGATTAAAAAAAGTGGCTTCTTGCCAGCTATTGTAACTTTCTATCTTGTTGACTAAATCTAGCAAGGCTAGAAATTTGGGTCAAGCTAGAATTATGTCACACTTGGCTTGTTAGTTACATCATTTTGTAATACTAGGAAAGAAGATGTTGGACAAGATGTCTTCAAGGAAATGGTTACCAATTTAGTTAGTCTAGGTTTGACTACTTTCAATTGACAACAACTTAACAAGTTTGTTGCAAATAAATTGATCTTTACATATACTTGAGAACTTATATTAAAAAATTTAGATTGCAATTGAAATTAAAATATATATTTGACATCATCTATAGGAAAACTTAGATTTCTTTTTAAAATGAAACAACTAATACCAATCCAACATATTTATATTGCTCCTTATATCTAACATAATCTTTCCTCACCTCTACATCCATCTCTAAGAATCAAATAGCTCTTGTAGGTTCATGCATAAAACTATCACATGCCACACCCAGAGTCTCTTGCCTAAGTTCGGGGATGACTTTTAGGGCAGCTAACACATTTGCAACATCTTTCTTAATATCCTCTTTATCAATCTTGATAGTGTGAGGCTTACTATTCCCTCCTACACCATATGGATTCTTTTAGATATTACATCCAAAGAAGTGACCATGCTTGCCTTCCTCCTTTTTGGCCTCCTTTTCAATGGTGTACATGGATAATTTCTAGTGGATGCAATTGACTAATTTGATTGAAGGAAATCTTCATCTAAATCAGCAACAACATTTACATGCATATTAAAATCCTCATCATCATCCAGATCAACAACATTAGCAAAAAGGTTACCATCTTTAGTATCTTGTGTCATTGTAACTATGTTTCCTTCTGCCATATCATTCCCCACAAAGGTTGCTAGGTCATTAAAATAGTTGAATGGCTGCCTCTTGTACACTTTTATAGTCTTAAATTCCTTTCTCTAAATATTTCCAAATAAAATAGTTAGATATTTATATGACACTAGAATTCCAAATCACTTTGAAGAGTACTTTACCTCCAAAATTTCATCCCATATGTTGCCCTCAGCATCCATGCACAATAGAGTTGTCTCATTCCAAGAAAATCCCCTTGTATTTCGCAACTCTTTCATTACTGTATACCCCACCTTCCATGTTTTCAACTTGTTCTTGAAGTTCTCTTTGCCATGATTCAATTTCAAATCATTGTTGAATCTCTTCTCAATGGAAGTCCACACTTCTTTCTAAAACCTCCTTCACCTTTTCTTCCTAGGTTAACTTGTTCTAGGAGAAAATCTAGGAGTTTTCACTCCATCTCTCTAGTCCATATCACTTTTGAACTTTTAGAAGAACTAACAATAGCTGTAGAAATGGGGGGAGAAGTAGGTGTAGCATTGGGGGGCATACAGACCTCTTCATGTATGCTCGTCATTAGATTTGTGAAAGACACTTTTATCTCTCAGATAAGTAGCTATTATATTGTTGCAAACTACCAATAAATAATGAATAGTAAGTAAAAGTGTACAGTAATTTTAGCTAACAAAAGAATAGGAGTCATTAATACTATCAAGCAAGCATCACAATTAAATACGAGCACTATATTAGTGCAAAGAATTGATTGCTGACCTGTTGTACCTAAAGAAAGCCATATAGTTTTGAATACATGATACACACACACACACACACACACACACACACACACACACACACACACACACATGCACACACACACACACACATGCACATTTATATGTATATATAAGTAATGTATAAGATTGTTGACCTATGGTACCTAAAGAGAGTCATAGTTTTGAATACATGATATAGATACATATATAATGTACATGTACTTGTATATGTGTATGTGTATGTGTATGTGTATGTGTATGTGTATGTGTATGTGTATGTGTATGTGTATGTATATGTGTATGTATATGTATATGTAATGTATAAGATTCTTGACCTATGGTACCTAAAGAAAGTCATATAGTTTTGAATACATGATATATATACATGTATAGGTAATATATAAGATTGTCTATACACAATAAGATCAAAAGAAATCTACATGTGTGTGTGTGTGTGTGTGTGTGTGCATGTGTGTAATTAGTGAAAATATACATTCAATCATCAAGAAATCTGCAACACTCATTAATATATAAAATTACATATTAACATATTGAAATAAGAAGAAATACCATGTGATCTGTAGAAGGCTCTAGTTTAATGGTTGTGGTAATGGGTAAGGAGAATAAATAGGCAATGGGAGGAGTGCACATAATAGTTTACTCTAAACTAAGTAGTTACCAAAATGGGCATTTGAATAAGATGTGAATGAACTAATTATGTGAGGGTAGCTAATAAAGATGATGAGAACTAAGATTTTGTCATACGACTCACATAGTTGAGTGGAACAAAGTGGTAATCATAAGACTGAAAGAAGATTTACATAGTTGAATGAAACAAAGACATCATCTAATAAAAATTATTGCATTAATCCAAAACCTAACTAACACATATGGAAAACCAATTCATCAATATATTCCCAGAACAAATGCAAATAGAGGATTAGCCCATTGAAAGTGATGATGTGAATTGTCTAAATAATATAATGTAGCATCATATTTAGAGTATTCTAGCTATTCAAAATTGAAGTGTCTATGTGAGTAAAAATAAATACTAGCAATATATTAGTGTAGATAATCAATTGCTGGCCCAATGTACCTATAGAAAGCCACATATTTTTGAATACATGATATATATACATATATAAGTAATATATAAGATTGTTGACATGTTGTACCTAAAGAAACTCAAATAGTTTTGAGTGCATGATATTTATACATATATAGGTAATATATAAGATTGTTGACCTGTTGTACCTAAAGAAAGTCATATGGTTTTGAATACATGATATATAGACATAGATAAGTAACATATAAGATTGTGTGTGCATAATAAGATCCAAAGAAATCTTTTAGAGTAATAAAGTTTTTTCTTATTAATTAAATCATATTGATGTAATCATTAAGTCAATTATTATCTCTAGTTTACTTAAGCTAAACTTTGGGCATATAATTAAATTCTTTTATTAATTATTATCATGCAACCTAGGTTAGTTACCTATTAGGATTTTTATCTCATTTATAAGGATGATCTTTCTTTTTAATTTATATTCACATTTAATAATAGCAATTTCTCTTTTTGCTCATCAAGAATATATCATTTGTGGATCTAGGAATTCCAGCCTCCATAGCTTATGTTCTCTCTTTCTGTGACAAGTGTTTGCATCTAGGTGATTCTTGGGAGTTGTGGGGTTGATCTTTCATCAACTTCAACAATATATATATATATATCTATATATATATATATATACATATATATATATACATATATATATATATACATATACATATATATACATATACATATACATATATATACATATATATATATACATATATATATATACATATACATATATATATACATATATATATATATATACATATACATATATATATACATATACATATATATATACATATACATATATATATACATATACATATATGTATATGTATATATATATGTATATACATATACATATATATATACATATACATATATATATATATATATACATATATGTATATGTATATATATATGTATATGTATATATATATATGTGTATATATATATATATATATATATATATATATATATATATATATATATATATATATATATATATATATATATATATATATATATATATATATATATATATATATATATATATATATATATATATATATATATATATATAGTAAAAAAATACATTCAATCATAAAGAAATCTATAACACTCATTAATATATAAAATTACATATTAACAATTTGAAATAAGAGGGAGAAGAAATCCCATGTGATCTATAGAAGGCTCTAGTTTGATGGTTAAGGAGAATAAATAGGTAATCGGAGGAGTGCACATAATAGTTTACTTTGAAATAAGTAGTTACCAAAATGGACATTTAAATAAGATGTGCATGAACTAATTATGTGAGTGTGACTAATATAGCTTGTTGGAACTAAGATTTTATCATACGACTCACATAGTTGAGTGGAACAAAGTGGTAATCACAAGACTTATACATTTGATAGCTAACATATCTAGAGAGAGACAATAATGAGAATTTCAAGAGATACATCAAAAGCAATATAAACAAATAAATAATAGTAGATTGAAAGAAGACTTTCATAGTTTAATGAAACAAAGACATCATTTGATACAAATTATTGCATTAATTCAAAGATCTAATGAACACATTTGGAAAACCAATTCATCAATATATTCTCAGACTGAATTCAATTAGAAGATTAGCCTACTAAAAGTGATGATATGAATTGTCAAAATAATACAATGTAGCATCAAATTTAGAGTATTTTATTTCTTCAAAATTGAAGTGTTTATGTGAGTAAAAACAACTAATGTCAAGATCTATAGTCCTCCCACATCCTTCATCATATTTCTTCTCAAAAAAATTATTCAATCATCTCTATCTCATTGAGTCATCCCATAAGGGTCAAGATTTGACACACTTATCCCATCACAATCATTGTCCTCTTCAATTTCCATATTAGGTGGAACAATGTCCTCTATTGTAATGTAATTGTGTAGTATGCAACATGCTAACACAATTTTTTTTTGAGTCATGATATGATAGGACATCACATGCCTTGGGATAGGAAAATGTTGCTTCAAAATACCAAATGTGTGCTCAATCACATTCATAAGCGAGGAGTGTCAATGGTCAAATAACGCAGGTGCATTGTTGATTGGGTTTTCTCTAGAAAAATCTTTTAGGTGGTATGGCATACACTAATAAGGGGCAAGAAATCTAGGAACATTTGGATAGCTATTATCAACTAAAAATAATTTTCCAATACAAAGGAAAAAGAAGTTATAGATTAGAAATAGCATAAAAACTACGATTTACAATAATAACTATATACTCATTACAAATATATTTCAATATACTAGGGGGAACTAGTAGTGGATCTGCTCTTCATAGAGTTGAAGCAAGAACGCGACTATCTACAACTAACCTTTCCCAAAAAGTAAGAAATATTGAAACTTGTAATCAAATGAAAAGACATTACATTTTGTGATAGGTTGCCTTTTCTATCATGTTATTTTTCTTGGTTTTCCACATCAATGGCGATTGGTGTATGGGTTCCATTGATTGCTCCAATACAATCCTAGTGTAGAAACATACTGTTGTCAAATACGTAGCAATATGCTAAAGACTCAAGAAACAAAGATTTGAGTAGGAGATTTACCTTAAAGTACCTTCCCAACTATTTCTAGACGAGTAGTTGGAGAAGGGGGCAAAAAGTAATTTCTATGGAGCGATATGATAGCCTTCAAGACCTTATGGAAGTAGTGACTCACTGTCTCTCCTGAGTGACCAAAGTTATGGCCAATCTTACAATTCCTTAGATTGTGACCAAGGGTATGGAGGAACATGACTAGTTGTTTTTCCAATTTCAAGTTTATTATATATTTAATGCTCCCTTTCTCCCTTAGAATATTGGCAAGTTTGAAGAAAGTGTTAGAGTGGGGTTGTTATTGTAGCAAAAGACTGATCTATCAATGCTCGATACAATTACTCAACTTATAGTACATAAGAGGAAATTAAGCCCTTCTCACTAATCTTGAGGGGAGCAATAAACACATTTCTAACAATCTCCCCCTTAGCGTTACCTAAGGGTCTAAGGATTCAAACCTGTGACCAAGCTCTGATACCACTTGTTAGAGTGGGGTTGTCATTGCACCAAAAGACTGATCTATCAATGTCTAATACAACCACTCAACTTATAGTACACAAGAGGTGGTTAAGCCCTTGTCATGAATCCTGAAGGGAGTGCTAAGCAAAAATCTCCTCTACTCATGCGCATTTGGTCATGGCAATTTGTCTCATTGGAATCTATAACACATTTATAGAAAGGAAAAGAAAAGTATCTTCACGTATGCTTGTGTAACCTTGCTTCTTTAGAAGATGCTACTATGAATACTACTTGGGTGGCAAGAAAAATATTAAGTACACGCAAGAGGGTGGTCTTTCTAACAATGCTTCACTGAACTTCTATTTGATTAGTAGGATCCATTGAATGACTTGTAACAACAAATTGGAGTTATTGTTTGACACTCCCATTTAATGTTAGGGTGCACATTCTTTAGGTTTGGCCTTTTCCTATCCAACCACAATACCATGTATTGAGCCCATAAAAAAATTTTCTAGTTATTTATTTCAAGATTTTAGTTACTTCAATGGTGGGTTGTGATGAATACACAACTTATTATATTTTAATTATTTCTAGATTTCAAGCACCCATACAATGAGTACAAGGACATTCATTAGATTTATTACTCGGTTGTAGATTCAATATCAAAAAATAAACATGCATGCCCACATTTCCCATATATAGTTGAATGAATCAAAATTTGAACATTTCCTCTCATCATTTCCACACCAAGAAAATATTTAATATGAAAATAAATGTGAAAGGGAAAATGAAACTAACCAAGAAGAATAGTAGCAATTATGCTCATACTATTCCAGATCAGGTTGCACCTATAACTAACAATTTTGTCTATGGGCTAGGTGTACAATGTGTATTCTTTGGAGGAGAAACAAATATGTATTGTAGATCCTCTCAAGGCACCTAAAATTCCCAAACTTAGAAAACTTTCTCATTACATGACAACCTTTTATCCAGACCATTTCAAGTTGCACCAAATCATTGCACAATACTTTTCTTAACTATTGACAACTAAGCAACACCACACATTCCAATATAGTCAACCTTGTTAAGTCCACTTATAGAGACCTTCCTTGTAGGTAATCCAATAGATAGAGTTATGGTTTCAAGGCATATCATAGGGAACAAATCGTAATCAATTTTCTTTCGCCTGTTACTCAATGTGAATTGCCCTTCTATAAATTCCAAGGTTAAAGTTTCTTGACTGGTTAGTTTTGTCATAGATAATTTTGAACCATGTAATCAGATAATCTAAGTGCCAACATTAATTGTTTAATTCATTAAAGAAAATTAGGGGATTCCTTTGGTTAGATTGAAGAGGAATTAAGAAAAGAAATGATGTCAACTAGAAGATGTATATGATGAGCAAGACTGTTGAGGATTTAAACTTTAGGGTTGAAAGATTAAGGTTACAAGGCACTACCCTCACAGTTAAATGGATAGCTCGAGGCACCCAAGGGAATGCATATTGGAAAATTCCAATTAGGAACAACATTGCAAGGGTTGTATCATGAAAAGGGTCTACTTGGAGGAATTTAATCACTGACATTTTCTTTAGTCTCTTCCCAACCAAGGTTGCGGGTACATTTAATCAGTGTAAGATAGCTTGTGACATTTTCTCTAGAATCTAATTAGTGACATTTAATCAGTGCAAGGCATCTTGTGACATTTTATTTGGAATTTAATCAGTGACATTTAATTAGTGTAAGGCATCTTGTGACAAAAAAAACATTGATAGTGACAATGTGTTGTGTCGTGAGAGGTCAGTGTGGTGGAACCTTAGACATGGAAATGAACCTTTTGCATTGTTGTAAGGGTGTTCTTCCAAGAATTGGACAACAAAGGACATCATATTCTTTGTAGACAATACTCATGAAGGGAATCTTATGAGCTTATGGTAGTCATTGCTCATTTCCCTTGTTGACTGACATAATGGGTCATACCAACATCTATAGAGTAGCTTGGAAAGTCTAGGAGGAAAGGGTTATAATTGTAACAAATAAAATGGAAGTAAAAAAAGGATGACATGATCAGAAGTAATGACAACAAGAGAAGAAAACCAATATTCTAATTTTTATCATTGCTAGAGTGGAGAGAGTTGCAACAATTACAACTCCAAAAGTTAGTGGGGATGGTAATAGTTAGCAGCAAACATTGGAAAACCAATCAATAAATTACCTTTTCAAATAAAATGTGGGGCTATTGTCTTTATGGGGAAAAGTAACCTTCTCACAACTACCTATAGTGTAATTCATAGTTTCTTGTAATGTGTTCAAAAGCTTCTTATAACATTTATTTTGTAGCAATAAAAAACAATATAAAGTCTTCTGTAATACAGTAGCAGATGCTTGCATGTAGCTTCATCTTTTTTGTAAAATTAATAAAATTTGAACTTTTTGTTATCTTGAATGATCTTTACAACATTAGTATTTGTTTATTGGCAAATTTTTCAATATAGTGTTAGAGTAAAAGGTTAATTATTTTGTTTATTAAATTACCTTTACTCCCTTCTTAAAATTTCCCTTTATGCACTTGCATTTCCATTTAATAATTAATTAATTATTAAATTTCATTTACCTCTTAGGTTTCTCTTTTAGGTTTTTTGATTTCCCTTTATAAGGATTGATCTTTTGTAAATATCTCTCATCTTCTTAGTCTGATAATATAATTTTCCATATTTCCACAGAAAAACTATTGCCTCTTCTTTGTCTTTTCTTCTTTGTGACAAGTTCTTGCATGCAGATGTTCTTCAAGTTTAGTGGATTTGTACTCCTCAAATCCTTCATGGTATCAGAGCCTAACCTATTGTAGCTTGTTCTTATTTAGAGAAAAAGAAGAATGAGGGTTTGACAAAACAAATTTGGCTTTTTTTTGGGGTTTTTTTGTAAAAATAGGGGGCTTTTTTATTTTTAGAGCACTTTGATGCCAAACAGACCTCACGGTTGGATTCAGAAGGCATCAAAACCCCCATTTTCATATTTTTTTTTTTTTGATTTTGGACATTGGGAAAATCTGAGGCAAAAGTGTTTTGCCTACCAAGGTCATACAACCGTTGACATGCATTTCGAGGTTGAAAAATAAAAAAATCATCAAATTTGCATTTTAAAAAAACACACCGCTGAGCAGCCGCCATCACACCATCGTCACCTCGCCCTTTGGCCACCGTGCCACTACCGCACTACCCTCCTGCCACTACGTTATCATCTTGCTGCCACTACTAGCACTCCACCCAACCTCCACCACCTAGTCCACTATCATATGGGGGGCCGAGGGCTTAACATTTAACCCCCTTTTCAAAATTTTAAAAGGGTTTGTCATTTTTTTGGTTACACGGAGGCCCTGGCAGTCATTTTGCTCTAACTGGAGCATTCAGAGGTGTTGTTTTGATCCAAAAGAAGCATTGAAAATTTGATTTAGAGACGAAGATGATGGTGAAGGTATTTTTTGGACTTTTTTTTCCAGTTTATTACCTATTTTTTTGCTTGAAGTCAGATGATGCTTTCTATCTTCTCAAGGGTTTAACTTGCTTGTTTTACCTCCATTTTTTGATTTGAAAGAAGTGCAAGAAAGCTCTTCTCGAGCCTTATTGAGATTCTATGTTATTTTCATCAGTATTTCTCAAAGGTACATGTTTTTCTCAAACTAAATTTTTTTTGTTCTCTTCTTGTTTACACATTCCTTCTAGTAGTTGGGGTTCATTTTTTTTGTATTGTGGGGGTGTTTTGTATTATTGCTTTTTATTTACATCAGTAAACCAAAAAAAATTCAAAAAATAATCCAACACCTTCTAAATAATGGCCAATACCTCTTCTTGTCTAGAACTTCTACGCCTCATAACCATCACACATGGAAGTCCCTAATGACATAGCTTCTTTAGTCAAAAGGGTTGTGGTCTTGTTTAAATGCAATGTAGCCAATTTTACAGAGGCCTTTTCAGGTCATGCAACATAGGAAAAAGAAGAATGAGGCAATGGGGTTGATTTCTTTAAATGTATCCAACAATCTATAGTTTCATCTTGATGGGTGTAATACCCCTCTAGCTATGTGGACCAAGCTTGTAGGCTTGTTTGGTACATTAAAGGAGTTCAGGGAACTTCAAATTGAGGAAGAGCTTACCGCTCTTGTACCAAATTCTTTTCCATCCATTGAGGACTTCTTAATGAATTTCAAACAACATAAATCTTTATTGCAAGGTTTTGAGAAAACCAAGACTCACACTGAGTGCATTTACTTGATTCTTTCTAAGCTTCATTGGAACTTTCAGATTTTTGTTTCTACCTTCTATTCCACCAAAGATGCTTTGGGTAATAGATTTACCATGCCATCCTTTGAGATTTTTTGTGATCATTTGACTTGAGAGAAAGCTAGGCTCTCTCCACTAGATTTTCTCACAAGCTCATAGACTTATGCATTGGTAGCTTGACCATCATCTAGGATAAAGGAGAAGAAACATAAGTCACATCCTACATAGTCTTAGATTGAATCTGTCCTTCATATCACATTAGGCCTGACTCCTCCTAAGGGAGATAAACCAAAGAGAGAAAGACTGAAGTGTGCTTATTGTAATAAGCCCAATCATGATTAGTCACATTGCTATGAGAAGAAGTTAGATGGCTATGCCAAAAAGGTTTTAGACTTGAAAACTCTCCTTCAAAAGAGAAACATTAATATTCCTTCTACTTCTCATAGATCATCATCGTCATCATCATTTTAGTTAGATGGTAAACATATAAGAAAGGGTCAAACACTATGTGCAACTACTACTCCACATTCTTCTAGATGGTTACTAGATTCATGTGCTTTACACCATATGACATCTTCTTAGGATTTGTTCTCTTCTTTTGAGGCTTCTCTTACTCCACATATTTTGATGGGGAACAACACTATTGTGACTATATGTGGGAAAGGTTCTATTGGCATTGATGATGGTACATTTCATGATGTACTTTGTGTTCCATCTTTGTCCTCTAACCTTCTCTCTATCTATCAGATTACACACAGTGGGACATGGAAGATAGTTGAGTTTGCATAAGATTCAATGCACATCAGAGATAGTGAGACAAATAATATTTTTGCTACATTAATGGTTGATCACTCTTCTCATCTATTCTCTTTCTCTCATTTTGGTCCACCATCTCCATTATTGGAGACCCACTCTCCTTGTTCAGGAGAGAATATTGAGGTGAAGTTAGGTCACTTGAATTTACATGTTGTTCTTGAGACCAATGTTGTGACTTCTACACCTCTAGCTCCTATTCATATTTCATCCATTGTATAGGATTACTCTTCAGCATTGCCTATCGCTGTAGCTCTAGTCATCAAGCCACCCACCACAGTTGTTGAGGATATATCAGAGGACATGCATCTCCTCTTAGATGACAGATTCAACACACCTATTATACCACCTCCATTGGAGATTCCATTTCAGTATTCTCATGCATTCTCCTTTGAGCATTAGCTAGGACTTCTAGCTTCACCTTACATTTAGGGGTTTCACCCTCCTTGTCCACTTCCTTTATTTCTTTCAGATTGGAGCCACATTGGTATGTTCATCGACATAAGAGTTTTTCCATTCTAGGGGGGGCTATGGAGTCTCAAGCTTCTATCATGGGGGGTTTCATTGTACTTATGGTCATGAGGGTTTCTCTTGAGACATATCATTTGCACTTTTTTCTCTGCTATCTATTTTTGGAGTAAGGTTTCTCCCACTAGGTTTTCCCTATTTCTTTGTTTCATAGAGATTTGGTTGTGATTAGGTGCCTCATTATGCATTTTTGTTAGGACCCAAGCTTTCTTTTTGCATTATAGTTTTCCTTTCTTTTTCTTTTTCTTTTTCTTTCCGAACATTTTACATTCGCTAAACATCTTGCCCAATATTCAAATCGGTATCAGTTATCTTTTGGTTTTTGTTACTGTAGTATTTTTTTGGGTTGTATTTGGTCAAAGATATTGCAATAGATGTGTTGATGGGAAGTTCAAGAAAATTTGTAGTGGCACGTATGTTGGATATAATTGTCTAATTATGTGTTGTCTTTGATGTTACACAAATGTCATATCATTCGACAGTCAGTTCTTACTGAGCTCACTTGGCCATCAAGGCAATTTTCCTTGTCTACCAAGCATTCCTAGAGATTACTCTACGAAGATAGTGTCTACCAAGCTCACTTGGGCATTGAAGGAAATTATGGTAGAAAGAAATGTTAACCGAGTTCTCATGGTTAACAAAGGAAAGTTGGTTAGAGTCAATGTTCACTGAGTTCACTCGGTTGCCAAAGGATTTTCCAAGTTCGTAGTGTTAACCAAGCTTTTGTTGGTGAACACAGGAAATCATTTCAAGATCAATGTTTATTGAGCAGGGTCGACCAATGAAGGATTTTGTTGATTTGAGAAATGAAGTTTAATTATTTCAAGTATTGATTCCAGCTGACAGTGGTAATGATTATTGGTCATTGTAATGTGTAATTGAGCCAATTTAATAATTTTTATGGTATAAATATAAGGTAAAGTTGAGATTCTAATGTGAGAAAGGGTATGCAAGTGTATTGATTGATTGAGAAGGAAAGAGTGTGAGCAAACTTGAAGGGTGGTTAGATATCCTTGAGGAGTAGTAAAGTAATATTCAATCAGATTGGATCTAGCATGAAGCAAAATAGAGATTTGTAATCAACAATTCAGTTGCATCTCATTTGGGTCATTTCATTGTTACTTTCTTACCATTGTAGTAGTGATTCCAAAATCTCTTAACAGAGTTGGTTTAACAGCCAGTTGTAAATCCTCTAACAAGGTGACAGTTCCATTGAATTTTTTTAAGACCTCTTGCAAGGTAACTCCTTACAGGGTGATTAGATCCTCTAACAAGGTCACACCTAACAGTGTGTTTTGTAACCTTTAACTAGGTTGGCTCCTAACAGTGCTCACTTTAGAAGAGTGAAAATCAATTGCTAGTTACATTGGTGGTTTTTCTCATATTGGGTTTTCATGTTAAATCTTGGTGTCTCATGTGTTCATGTTATTTCTTTTATGCTTTCAAGTTAATCACTGTGAATGTTTAAGATCAGGAATAAGTAAATCATACTGCTTTTACTGAGTTACAACAATTTTTGTGTGTTTACTGAATAATAGTAGCAATCAATTTTTTTGTTAACATCTAAGGGATCTAAAATATTTTTGTGGTAATTGATTCACCCCCCTCTCAGTTACTCCATCTATATTTCCAAAAATTGGTATCAGAGCTTGTGGTGCTTGCAGGAAAGGTTTCAAGGAAGTAAGCTAAAGATTAGGATGTCTTACAAGAGAGATATTCCAAGGCTTAATAGAGATAACTTTTCAGCATGGAAAGGACTCATGAGACTTCATCTGGCTTTCATTGGTGATTCAGGATTGAAATACCTTAACAAAGAATACACAACTCCCACTGGTACATTATCTATTAGAAACATTGCTAAGAAAAAGAACCATAACACCATGATGATAGATATTGCATCTGCTCTAAGCTATGAGGAATTTGATGATATCAAAGATTGTAAATCTACCTTTTCTATGTGGAATAAGCTAAAAGACATCTATGGTGGTGATGAAAATGTCAAGAGAGCCAAAGTAGAAATCCTTAGAGAACAATTTGATTAGATGAGGATGAGAGAAGATGAAAACATTGCCAAATATGTTGAAAAGATCAAAGCAAGTGTTAGTGCAATCAAAGCTTTTGGAGGAGACATCAAAGAAGAAACTGTTGTAAGTAAAGTTCTCAGAAAATTGCTTCCTATTTATGCAATTAGAGTATCTACTATTCAAAAAAGGAGGTGTGAGACAAATCATAAGATAACCTTGGATGCCTTAGTAAGAAGATTGATAGCCTTTGAGCTAGATACTTTGACAATTATTTTCCAGCTTCCAAGAATATTGAATCTGCATTTGAGGCCAAGCTTTCACTTAAGGAAAAAGGAAAGAAAATAAAGGACACTCAGTCAAAAAGTGAAGAAGAATTAGAGGAAATTTTTGACAGTGATCTTGAAGTTGTTGAAGCTCTACTTGCAAGAAAATATTCTAGAGGCAGAGGAAAATGCAAAGGTAAAGTTCCCCTAATCTGTTTTTCATGCAAAGAAATTGGTCATATTGCTGCCAGGTGCCCAAACAAAGAAAGCAAGGATGAGAAGAAAAGTCACAAGTGCAATGGGAAGAAAGATTTAAAAAATCACAAATCATTCAAGGACAAAGGTAAGAAGACATGTTTTATGGCTAAAGATTTTGATAATAGTGAAGATGAAATAGTTTACATTGTTGTAAAAGATGAATCTGATGATGATGAAGATAAGATGGCACTTATCTCTCATGTGAGAAAAAATGACACATGGATCATAGACTGTGGATGTTCACATTATATGACTGGAGACAAAATAGAGTTTGAACTCTTTAAAGACTATGATGGTGGTAGTGTAAGGTTTGGAAACAATGAACCTTGTTGCATAAATGGGAAAGGTCGAATCTCATTAACCAAAGAACTTGTATGTGATAATGCCTATTGGGTTGAAGGACTAAAATATAATTTGATGAGTGTGGCACAACTAATCAACATTGGATTCAAGGTGGAATTCATGCATGGCAAGGTAGGACTGTTGGATGACAAAGGAAAACTAATTGGATTAGACATACAAACAAAAGGTAACTTGTTTTATCTTGATCTTGGTGATTGCTCATGTTTTATTACTCAAGTTGAAGAAAGTTGGATATGGCACAAAAGGTTATGTCATGTAAATTTTGATAACATGGTGAAAATAAGAAAATTCAAGAAAGTAAGAGGCATTCCTAGTTTGAAGAAACTAGATGCTGGCTTATGCAAATATTGTCAGATTGGCAAAATGGGAAAGACTAGTTTTAAAAGAAAAAACTATCAATCTAAAGATATCTTCAAAATTGTGCATAATAATTTGTGTGGACCTATTAGAATAGAAAGCTATAGTGGAGAAAAATTCTTTATTCTTTTTGTTGATGACTACTCTAGAATGATGACTATTATGTATCTTAGAGAAAAGTCAGAAGCATTTGAGAAATTGAAATGGTATCTAGCAAGAGTAGAGAAGGAAACATGGAAAAGATTGAAATGCCTAAGATCAGACGGAGGTGGTGAATTCATCTCTAATGAATTCAATAACTTTTTCATTGAAAGAGGAATCAAAAGATAGGTATCAACCCTTGGAACTCCCGAGCAAAATGGAATAGTTGAAAGTAGAAACAGATCTATCATGGATTGTGCACAGATTCTAATGATTGAAAAGAACATTGCTATCAAATACTTGAAGGAAGCTATCAACACTGTAGTTCATACCTTAAACCAAGTACAATTGAAGAATGACTCATATAAAACTCCCTATGAGTTATGGTATGGCTATAAACCCAATGTAAGTTACCTGAATGTATTTGGAAGTAAATCTTGAAAGAATCTAGAAAAGGCAAGTTTTATGTAAAAGGTGATGAAGGTATATTCTTAAGATATTCTTGCAGAAGTAAGGCATATAGATGTTTGAATTTGTCTATTCATTAAATCATAGAAAGTGCACATGTGAGGATTGATGAGTTTGTAGAAAGGACTAAAGAAGAAAGTAGAAAGGAACCAGAAGATTATAGGAGATTTGTTTACATCGAACTTGATACATTGCCAGACACATCTATCAATAAGGGAACTTCTACTGCCAAGTCACATTTTGAAGCTACCGAGCCAATGCCTATCGAGTCTAAGCAACTAGAACCAAAAGTTGAAATTCAAGAGGATGAAAATGCAATTCATTCAAAAGGCAAGGAACCTATATTAGCCAAGTATGTTAGGAGGCATCATACACCAGACCAAATTATTGGAGATAAATCAAAAGGTACACTGACAAGAAGTAAGCTAAAAGGTACATGTTTACTTGCTGATTTTGAACCTAGAAATGTTAAAGATGAATTGGAAAATGAAAGTTGGATTGAGGCTATGAATGAAGAAATGGAGCAAATAGAGAAAAACAAAACTTGGACTCTTGTACCTAGGCCTAAAGATAAAAATGTGATTGGAAAAAAATGGGTATTCAGGAATAAGTTGAATGAAGATGGTAAGGTATCAAGAAACAAAGCTAGATTGGTATGTAAAGGCTACTCTCAAGAAGAAGACATTGATTATGGTGAGACTTTTGCTCCTATTGCAAGATTGGAATGTGTCAGGATTTTATTTGCACATGCCGCACATAAAAGATTTAAAGTATATCAGATGGATGTCAAATCTACATTTCTCAATGGTATTCTTGATGAAGAAGTCTACATTAAACAACAAGAAGGTTTTGTTGATCCAAAAAAAAGGGACATGGTCTACAAATTACACAAAGCTTTGTACACATTGGTTTCCAGAGAACTAATGATAAAAACATTTTGTACATCAAGGGAGGACCAAATAACAAAATTGTATTGGTAGAAATATTTGTGGATGACACTTTATTTACAGGGAATGATGATCTATGTAAAGAATTTTTAGACCAAATGAAAAAAGAGTTTGAAATGTTTATGTTTGGTGAAATTAAGTTCTTTGTTGGTCTTTAGATACAAAAAAACAAGAATGGTATCTACATCACTCAGTCTAAGTATATCAAGGAGATACTCAAAAAATTTGGTATGGAAGATTCAAAACTAGTTGGAACACCCATGTGTACTGGACTAAAGCTTACCAGAGATGATGATTGAAAAGAAGAAGATTAGACCTTATAAAGATCAATGAATGGAAAATTACAATATGTAGTTCATACAAGGCCTGATATTGCTCTTGTAGTTGGTATAGTGGCAAGATTCTTGGCAAAACTCAGAAAAAATCATATGATGACAATCAAAAGAATCTTGAGATACTTGAAAGGTATTGAAGATTATGGCTTATGGTATAAACTTGGAGGAAATCTGGACTTAAAAGTATTTACTGATGTTGATTGGGTAGGAAATATTGATGACAGAAAGAGTACAAGTGGTGGAGCATTCTTTCTTGGTAAAAAAGTTGGTATCTTGGACAAGTAAAAAGCAAAATTGCACATCCCAATCTATAGCAGAAGCAGAATATGTTGCAGTAGTAGTAAATTGTTGTAATATTATTTGGTTTAAATAGTTGTTGGAAGACACGAAGATTGAGATCAAAGAACCAATTGTCATGTTTTGTGATAATACAAGTGCAATTAACATATCAAAGAATCTAGTGATGCATTCCAAAACCAAACACATTGCCATAAAACACCACTTTGTCAGAGAATTGGTGTAGGACAAAGAAATCAGATTGGAATATGTCCATACAAAAGAATAGATTGCAAACATATTTACCAAGCCATTACCTAAGGATGCATTTTTGTATCTAAGAGGTAAGTTAGCGATCATTCCCCTATCTGAAGCTCACCAAATAAAGTTTTAGTGATGCATCAATAGGAACCAAGTTGAAGATCTATCAATTGATGCAGCATAGTCAAGGGAACATTGCATATGAATAAGTACTCAAGGTATATTGATACTCATTTGGTATGTGTTGTCTTTGGCATGTATTTTCAAAGAGGGAGAGTTTTGTTAGAAATGATTGAATTGATAATAAGAGTTGTTGGAATGATAAAGAATGTTCTCAATCATTGTTTTGTCATTGATGTCAAACTTGCTACTTGCAGGAATGACAATTGCTTTAGTGATCCAAATACTATCAATTAGTTGGTTGACAAGGTGGTGGCAATCAATTAGATGTAACTAGAACACCTAGAGAAAGGTTGAAGTTATGATGTTGTAATGAAGTACTAGGATCAGCTAAGCCATTGATGAAAAAGTGTATTTGATAACATACTATAAGATACAGAAAAAAAAGGGCACACTGAAACATATTAAAGAGGTTAGGTGTTAGCTAAGTCTTTTACAAGACTCAACTAAGAGAAGGTGCCGAGTATATCATATAAGCCGAGTGATCTTCAGGTGCCGAGTAAAGAGTAGGTGCCGAGTAACACAGTTTTCTGTAGGTGCCGACTAACACAGTTTTCTGTAAGTGCCGAGTAACATAGTTTTGTGTAGATGTCGAGTAACACTGAGATGCCGAGCATCAGTAAAACAAATAATGTCGAGTTGCTGCATTATTTCGAAGATCGAAGATTCGCCAGAACTAAGCCGACAAGGTTATTACTTAGAAGTTTGTAAATTAAATAGAAGATAAGAATGATGAGCTGGTGGCACAGAACACCATGTAAAACATTTTTGAGGATACAGCTGGCAAAGTTTCTAGAAGAGAACAAGATATGGGGTAGATACATTGTATTTTACCTAATCCATATTGAAACCCTAAAAGTGAAGAGGGAGAATTGGGCGGCAAAGGCATATCAAATCTCTATATAAGGAGTCATTAGTTAATGAAAAAAATTAATGAGAGAGGGGTGGTCAAGCATGAAAGTGTAAAGTGCTGAAGAAGGTGGAAAAGAGGAAAGAGAGCATAGTTACTCTGTTTCAGTAAGAAGACCCCTGATATGGATGCATTAGTACAGTGAGTTAGAAGACTCAAGGAGATGAAGCTTGAATAGATGAAAAGCAGTCAGAGCTGAAGAGATAAAAGCCAAGCATAAGGACTAAACTGAAAGTGTGATCTGAAATCTGCAAAGTATGTTGTAAGTTATATCAGATCAAAAGTTCATTGTTGTTACTTTCTAGCAATTGTAACAATTAGTTTAAATCCTATGGACTTAGGTTGGTTTGATAGCCATGAGATAAATCCTTTAACAGGGTGGCATTCCCAGTGAATGTTCTAAAGTCCTTTAACCAGGCCCATTCCTAACAATTTGGTGAAATCCTCTAACAAGGTCACATTTAACAGTGTGTTGTAAGCCTTTAACAGGGCAGGCCTTTAACAGGGCATCACTTCAGAAGAGTGAGAATCAAGTAGCATGTTACTGGTGGTTTTTCCCAAATTGGGTTTCCACGTAAATCATTGTGTCATGTGTTGATCTTGCATGTTTTATCTTTGCATGTTGATTTACTGTAACTTGCTAATATGATTGATTTAAGCTTGGATGGTTAAAAGGTTTATGAGTTCACTACATTTGGTGAAAAAAAAAAAAAGTTTTATTAGGGCATTTGGGACCTTGAATAACTGATTCACCCCCCCTCTCAGTTATTCTAAAAGATTCTAACAATTGGTTTCAAAGCGGACTGCTGATCCAGTTTAAAAGGACTAGAAGCAGAAAAGATCAAAATGCCTAAGAGAGAAGTTCCCAAGCTCAACAAAGACAACTTTGTTGCATGGCAAAGTTTGATGAAACTACATCTTCGATCCATAGGAGATTATGACCAAAAATCAATTATTACTGAACATGTCGATCCAACAAGTGCTCCTACTGCAGAAGATATGAAAAACAAGCAAGAACATAACCAGACAATGCTGGAGATTGCCTCTGCACTTAGCTATGCTGAATTTGATGATATCAAAGGATGTGACACTGCATTCAAAATGTGGAAAGCCTTATCAGACATCTCTGGAGGAGATTAGAATGTACAAAGAGCAAAAAGAGAAAGTCTCAAAGGAAAATTTGATGATATGAGAATGGAAGAAAATGAGAATGTTGTTCAGTATGGTGCAAGAATAAAAGAATTGGTAAGTGCGATAAGATGTTTGGGTTGTCAATTGGATGAAGATACTGTTAATAGTAAGTATTTGAGAACCTTGTTCCCTATCTATGCTATTAGAGTATCAACAATACAGGAACTAAGATGTGTGCCAGGAAACAATCTAAGTTTTGAAGGTATCATAGGAAGACTCACTGCATTTGAGTTATCTAACTTTGACAACTACAAACCTGATAATGTTGAATCTTCTTTCAAGGCCAAGTTATCACTGAAAGATGCTGAACAGGTGAAATCTAAGAAGGGAAGAAAGATGAAATATGTATCCAGTGACATCAGCACAGATGAGGAAGATGTGGATCAATTAGAAGCTTTACTAGCTAGAAGATTTCACAGAGGTAAAGGAAAATTCAAAGGTAAGATGCCTATCATTTGTTTCAATTGCAATGAAGTAGGTCATATTGCTGCAAGATGTCCACAGAAAAAGGATTACAAGGAAAGCAACAAATACAAGAATAGAAGAGATGATGACAAGAAAGATTACAAAGAAAAAGGTAAGAAGTGTTATATTGTTGAAGAAAATTCTGATGACAATGCTGATGAAGTTGTTTATGTAGCCATGAAGGACCAATCCGATGAAGAAGAAGCCACAGCATTGATGACTTGTATAAACAAAAATGATAGATGGATCATAGATAGTGGATGCTCACATCACATGACAGGAGACAAAAGTAAGTTTGTTAACTTTACTCAGTATGATGGAAATAGTGTTAGATTTGGTAATGATGCCCCTTGTCAAATCAAAGGAAAAGGTTCCATCAAGCTCACAGAACAAATCTCATGTGACAATGCATACTATGTTGAAGGATTAAACTACAATTTACTGAGTGTCTCACAGTTAGGCAATATAGGATGCAAAGTGGAATTTGGAAACAAAACTGCAAAAATCTATGATACTGATGGTAAACTAATAGGAAAAGGAGATCAAACGAAGAGTAATCTGTTTTACCTTGATATGGATGATGTTTCTTGTTTTATTGCAAAATTTGATGATGAATGGTTATGGCATAGAAGATTATGTCATGTCAATTTTGATAATCTGGTCAACATTAGTAAAATGAAGAAAGTCAGAGGTTTACCAAAATTGAAGAAGCCTGATAATATTATGTGCAAACAATGTCAACTAGGAAAGATGACAAAGTCAAGTTTCAAAAGCAAAAACTATACATCTAAGGAGATACTTGAGTTAATTCACACTGACTTATGTGGTCCAATGGAAGTACAAAGCTATAGAGGAGATAAATACATCATGTTATTTGTTGATGATTATTCCAGGATGATGACTGTCATGTTCTTAAAACAAAAATCTGATGCTTTCCAAATGTTTAAATGGTATGTGGCTAGAGTTGAAAAGGAAATAGGAAAAAGCTTGAAATGTCTAAGATCAGATAGAGGTGGTGAATTCACATCAAATGAATTCGAGATATTCTGTAATGACAAAGGAATCAAAAGACAAACGTCAACTCCTAGAACTCCCCCACAGAATGGAATTGCTGAAAGAAGAAATAGATCTGTAATTGATTGTGCCAGAACATTAATGATGGAAAAGACTGTTGCTCTAAAATACTGGAGAGAAGCTGTAAGTGTAGCTGTTCATACACTAAACCGAGTACAAATCAAGAAAGGTACAAATGCAACACCTTTTGAATTATGGTATGGTCACTCACCCAATGTAAAACATTTCAAAGTGTTTGGTTGTAAATGTTTTATTCTTAAAGATGTTAGAAATGGAAAATTTGATGCAAAAAGTGATGAAGGTATATTTCTTGGTTACTCCACAAGAAGTAAGACATATAAGTGTTTGAATGTTAACACTAACAAAATTGTGGAAAGTACAAATGTAAATTTTGATGAGCACACAGAAGTTCAAGCTGAAGAACCAAAGAAAATGGAAGAATACAGAACCTTTGTGTACTCTTATGAAGGAATGACTGCTGAGGAGGATGATGTCAATCCAATTGAAACTCAACAACAAGTATCAGTCTTAGCCGAGTCTCAACCAGTGAATGCCAAGCCACATTCAGAAGTTGAGTTGCAGAATGAAGGAAATGAACAATATGATTCTGAAGACGGAATACATGATGAAGAACAACCAGACAACGAAGTGCAAAGTGATCTAGAATCTGAAAGATCAAACATGGAAACAAGGACAGAGCCAATATTATCCAAATATGTAAAAATACATCACCCTGCTGAACAAATAATTAGTGACAAATATGCAAGACCAATGAAAACGAACAGACTAAGACATGAATCATGTCTAATCAGCACATCTGAACCCAAGACAGTGTATGGTGCATTACAAGATGATGATTGGTATAAAGCTATGGAAGAAGAAATTGATCAAATAAAGAAAAACAAAACCTGGAGTTTGGTTCCCAGACCAACTGACAAAAATGTGATTGGCACCAAGTGGGTATTCAGGAACAAGCTAGATGAGAATGGTGAGATTACCAGAAACAAAGCTAGACTAGTATGCAAGGGTTATGCTCAAGAAGAAGGAATAGACTATGGAGAAACATTTTATCCTGTTGCTAGGATGGAAGGAGTAAGAACCTTGCTTGCATATGCTGCCTACAAAAATTTTAAAGTCTATCAGATGGATGTAAAATCTGCTTTCTTGAATGGTATACTAGAAGAAGAAGTCTACATTGAACAACCAGAAGGATTTGTTGATAAAAAAAACAAGGATATGGTGTGTAAACTACACAAAGCACTTTATGGTTTGAAACAAGCACCAAGAGCATGGTATGAGAGACTTCACAAGTATCTAGTGCAAATTGGATTTGAAAGAACTGATGATAATAGCAACATGTACATCAAAGCAGAAGAAGGTAAAGACATTATTGTATCTGAAATTTTTATGGATGACATAGTATTTGGTGGAAAGGAAGTACTTTGCAAAGGCTTTGCTGACAAAATGAGACATGAATTTGAGATGTCTATGTTTGGAGAAACCAAATTTTTTGTTGGCTTACAAGTACACCAACTCAAAAATGGAATATTTATTACACAATCAAAGTACATCAAAGAGATTCTTATCAAAGAGATTCTTAAAACGTTTGGACTGGAGGAATCCAAACCAGTCAGCACACCAATGGCCACAGGAAATAAGCTGTCCAAAAATGATGAGTCAGCTGAAGTCAATCAAACAATGTACAGATCCATGATTGGAAAATTACAGTATGTAGTACACAGCAGACCAGACATAACATTAGCAGTTGGAATAGTGGCTAGGTTCTCTGCTAATCCTAAAGAAAACCATCTTATAGCAGTAAAAAGAATAATGAGATATCTTAAAGGAACTAATAATTTTGGTCTATACTACAAAAAGAGTGAGAAATTTGAACTCAATACATACACTGATGCAAATTGGGGAGGAAACATTGATGACAGAAAAAGCACAAGTGGAGGTGCATTATTTTTAGGCAAAAGGCTAGTTACCTGGACTAGTAAGAAACAAACATGCACATCCCAGTCCATTGCAGAGTCAGAATATGTGGCAGCTGCAGTCAATTGCACAAACATTGTATGGCTCACACATCTATTAAATGGAATGAAAGAAGAGGTAACCAAACCTGTGATATTGTATTGTGACAATACAAGTGCTATAAACATATCCAAAAATCCAGTAATGCATGCAAAAACCAAGCACATTGCAATCAAGTATCATTATGTCAGAGAATTGGTAGAAGACAAACAAGTGAAGCTGGAGTACATTCACAAAAAGGAACAAATTGCAGATATTTTCACCAAACCATTGCCCAAGGATGCTTATGAATATCTTAGAGGCAAGTTGGGGGTAATACCCCTAACTCAAGTAGTTTAAGGCAACAAGGAAGCTGCCTTGCATCAACAGAAATCAAACATTGGAACAGTAACAGGTTGATGCAAAGGATGACAACAGGAACAGAAACTCCAAATCAGTCACAAGCATGGTGACAGAGGCAGAAAGACAAAGAAAAAGCCAAAGCTTATATTTTGCATGATTTTATGTCAAAGAGGGAGAAATATGACGAAATTGATCTATGCAAAGAAAGAGGGAGATATATATGAAAGAGGGAGATATATGCAATCAGTAGTAAAGATGCAGTAGCACAAAAAAGAAGCAGATAATATATACAATCAGTTTTGGTGGTAACTAAGTTGATCCATTGATCAGTTTGGTTTGCCATCAATGCCAAAGAGGGAGATTGTTAGAAATGATTGAATTGATAATAAGAGTTGTTGGAATGATAAAGAATGTTCTCAATCATTGTTTTGTCATTGATGTCAAACTTGCTACTTGCAAGAATGACAATTTCTTTAGTGATCCAAATACTATCAATTAGTTGGTTGACAAGGTGGTGGCAATCAATTAGATGTAACTAGAACACCTAGAGAAAAGTTGAAGTTATGATGTTGTAATGAAGTACTAGGATCAGCTAAGCCATTGATGAAAAAGTGTATTTGATAACATACTATAAGATACGGAAAAAAAGGGCACACTAAAACATATTAAAGAGGTTAGGTGTTAGCTAAGTCTTTTACAAGACTCAACTAAGAGAAGGTGTCGAGTATATCATATAAGCCGAGTGATCTTCAGGTGCCGAGTAAAGAGTAGGTGCCGAGTAACATAGTTTTCTGTAGGTGCCGAGTAACACAGTTTTTTGTAAGTGCCGAGTAACACAGTTTTGTGTAGATGCCGAGTTACACTGAGATGTCGAGCATCAATAAAACAAATAATGTCGAGTTGCTGCATTATTTCGAAGATCGAAGATTCGCCAGAACTAAGCTGACAAGGTTATTACTTAGAAGTTTGTAAATTAAATAGAAGATAAGAATGATGAGCTGGTGGCACAGAACACCATGTAAAACATTTTTGAGGATACAACTGGCGAAGTTTCTAGAAGAGAACAAGATATGGGGTAGATACATTGTATTTTACCTAATCCATATTGAAACCCTAAAAGTGAAGAGGGAGAATTGAGTGGCAAAGGCATATCAGATCTCTATATAAGGAGTCATTAGTTAATGAAAAAAATTAATGAGAGAGGGGTGGTCAAGCATGAAAGTGTAAAGTGCTGAAGAAGGTGGAAAAGAGGAAAGAGAGCATAGTTACTCTGTTTCAGTAAGAAGACCCCTGATATGGATGCATTAGTACAGTGAGTTAGAAGACTCAAGAAGACGAAGCTTGAATAGATGACAAGAAGTCAGAGCTGAAGAGATAAAAGCCAAGCATAAGGACTAAACTGAAAGTGTGATCTGAAATCTGCAAAGTATGTTGTAAGTTATATCAGATCAAAAGTTCATTGTTGTTACTTTCTAGCAATTGTAACAATTAGTTTAAATCCTATGGACTTAGGTTGGTTTGATAGCCATGAGATAAATCCTTTAACAGGGTGGCATTCCCAGTGAATGTTCTAAAGTCCTTTAACCAGGCCCATTCCTAACAGTTTGGTGAAATCCTCTAACAAGGTCACATTTAACAGTGTGTTGTAAACCTTTAACAAGGCATCACTTCAAAAGAGTGAGAATCAAGTAGCATGTTACTGGTGGTTTTTTCCAAATTGGGTTTCCACGTAAATCATTGTGTCATGTGTTGATCTTGCATGTTTTATCTTTGCATGTTGATTTACTGTAACTTGCTAATATGATTGATTTAAGCTTGGATGGTTAAAAGGTTTATGAGTTCACTACATTTGGTGAAAAAAAAAAAAAGTTTTATTAGGGCATTTGGGACCTTGAATAACTGATTCACCCCCCCTCTCAGTTATTCTAAAAGATTCTAACAAGTTTACTGTCATATCTTTCTGAAATTTATTTTTCAAGAAGCTATGTGATTCCTTCACAGAGGGAGATTACTGCATTAGAGAAGTTTGTGGTATAAAATCTAAGAGAGAGAAATTTTCTATCATAGAAAGTCTTTTTTTCAAATTTCATTGTGCTATGACATGTTGTGTTGCCATCAATGCCAAAGAGGGATTTTTTTGATACAATTGTCTAATTGTGTGTTGTCTTTGATGTTATACAAATGTCATATCAGTTGGCAGTCAATGCTTACTGAGCTCACTTGATCAACAAGGCAACTTTCCTTGTCTACTGAGAGAGATTACTCTATGAAGATAGTGCCTATCGAGCTCACTCGGGTGTCGAAGGAAATTATGGCAGAAAGCAGTGTTAACCAAGTTCTCATGGTTAACAAAGGAAAGTTGGTTAGAGTTAGTGTTCATTGAGTTCACTTGGTTTCCAAAGGATTTTACAAGTTTGTAGTGTTAGTCAAGCTTCTGTTGGTTAACACAACAAATCATTTCAGGATCAGTGTTTATCGAGCAGGGTTGGCCAATGAAGGATCTTGTTGATTTGAGAAATGAAGTTTAATTATTTCAAGTATTGATTCTAGCCGACTGTGGTAATGATTATTGGTCATTGTAATTTATAATTGAGCCGACTTGATAATTTTTATGGTATAAATATAAGGTCAAGTTGAGATTCTAATGTGAGAAAGGGTATGCAAGTGCATTGATTGATTGAGAAGGAAAGAGTGTGAGCGAACTTGAAGGGTGGTCAGATATCCTTAAGGAGCAGCAAAGTAATATTCGATCAGGTTGGATCTAGCATGAAGCAGAACATAGATCTGTAATCAGCAATTCAATTGCATCTCATTCGGAAAATTTCATTTTTACTTTCTTACCATTGTAGCAGTGATTCCAAAATCTCTTAACAAAGTTGGTTTAATATCTAGTTGTACATCCTCTAATAAGGTGATAGTTCTATTGAATTATTTTAAGACCTCTTGCAAGGCCACTCCTTACAAGGTGATTAAATCCTCTAACAAGGTCACACCTAATAGTGTGTTTTGTAACCTTTAACCAGGTTGGCTCCTAACAAGGGTCACTTCAGAAGAGTGAAAATCAGTAGCTAGTTACATTGGTGGTTTTCTCGTATTGGGTTTCCACGTTAAATCCTGGTGTCTCATGTGTTCATGTTATTTCTTTTATGCTTTTAAGTTAATCACTGTGAATTTTTAAGATCAGTAATAAGTAAATCATACTGCTTTTACCAAGTTACAACAATTTCTATGTGTTTACCGAATAACAATAACAATTAGTTTTATTGTTAACATCCAAGGGATCTGAAATATTTTTGTGGTAATTGATTTGCCTCCCCCTCTTAGTTACTCCATCTATATTTCCAACAACGTAAACAACTAACATTCATGTTTCCTGTTTAAAATCAAAGAGTTGAATGATTCTTAACATGGTAGAAGAATGGACAACCAATAAAGCATTTTTTGCCCCATTGGATTTTTCCTTTTTTTCATTCAATCTCTTGTAGACACTACAATCAACAATAACATGTAAATTTAAGACATGTTTTTGCATTTTCCTATACATGGTTTTGTGCGACATCTATTGTAAATTGTATTGAAATGCCATAAAGAAAGAAATACAAATGGTAAATGTTGAGGATTCCCATAGTGGTGTATACATAAGTAGATCAAATAAGATGGGGAAAAACATAAAATGAAGTAAGAAACACAACAAAAATGAATCCCCAATGAAACCCTAAGCCGAGAGTGTCTAAAAAACATAGAAAACTAGAACACAAAGAATATGCAACCCCATATCAGGTTAAGAAAAGAAAAATCCCCAAGCAACAAGAACATGTTAAGAACACAACAATATGCAAGCAGAAAATATGAACAAACCCTACAACAAAATAGGAACAAAATAGGAACACACCCTACAACAAGAAAGCTTCAGTCCTTACCTCGTTAAGTTCCACTACAACAAAATAGGGCCAAACCTAGCAACAAGAAAGCTTTGCCTGATGATAACCAAAAAAATGCAGAATCCTTCGCATGATGAAAAAAGGTCAAATACAATGAGCGCCTATATAAACTTGAGTGCCACATTTTTTAGCGGACCTGAAAGTTTTATGTTTTCTAAAAAAAAATTAGAATAGGAGTGGGTATTTGCTATTCTACCTTATTTGGGTGGAATAACAAATGCTCCTTTTTGGGTCAAAATTGACATACATATTCCAATTCTTCATTTCAATTGGACGCATCCAAATAGAGAATTGAAAATACTAGGGATTTATCAATGCCTATTCCACTCTAATTCTTGATATCAAATGGGCCCTATAAGAGTAATTGTAAAGATTAAATTATCTATTTGATGTGGTCTAAATTGCATCCTTTATAAAGTAGCATTCAATATACATTGAAGGAAGAAAAGTGTGGCCTAATTTTACTTATGGGGCTCTAATATATTATTATTTAATTTTGGTTGCAACAGAATACAAATTATATATAAATGATATTTGATTATTTTTTACAATTATTTTTTTAGGTCATTTTGACATTACTATTATTTATTTATCCAAGCAAAATTTTTTTTATCAAATTTAGAACTTGAATGTTAAATCGTTTAAGTTACTAAATAAGGGAGGAGGAGGATTAGATTTTTTTTTTTGGTCAAAAGATTTATATGAAATCTATGTTATGATGTGGCTACTTATTACAAGTGTACAAATTTTAGTTTGAAAATCTTTTATTGTAAAGTAAGGATTGAAAATTATAGAAATGTCAATTGAAACATGATATCAACCTTATCCCTTACGACATAAAAGACTTACACTTTAAATGACAAGAAAGACTTATTCTCTTAAAAAAAATCAATTCAATATAGAGAAGAATGCGGCCAAAAAAATATTTTAGAACTATTCAACTTTGACATAGCAAATATATCAAATTAAAAATATCTTTAATCATCTATCTACCCATCTAGATGGGTGCAAATTTATATTAGAAAATGTAAATATTTCATTCGAAATTAAAAGTTGTGGGAAACAGCATGTGGTGGATAGAGAAATTCCCATGGATTGGGGTCCACGTTCCCCAGTCGATACCTACTATTCCTATTCTCACTATTACGCGCCTGCGGATGGCGTCCGTCAACTTTATGACGCCCTCCTCGTGATGTCATCATTATAAGTAATCACATGTGAGATGTCCCGTCAATAGGAACCAAGTTGAAGATCTATCAGTTGATGCAGCATAGTCAAGGGAACATTGCATATGAATAAGTACTCAAGGTATATTGATACTCATTTGGTATGTGTTGTCTTTGGCATGTATTTTCAAAGAGGGAGAGTTTACTGTCATATCTTTCTGAAATTTATTTTTGAAGAAGCTATGTGATTCCTTCACAGAGGGAGATTATTGCATTAGAGAAGTTTGTGGTATAAAATCTAAGAGAGAGAAATTTTCTATCATAGAAAGTCTTGTTTTCAAATTTCATTGTGCTATGACATGTTGTGTTTCCATCAATGCCAAAGAGGGATTTTTTTGATACAATTGTCTAATTGTGTGTTGTCTTTGATGTTATACAAATGTCATATTAGTTGGCAGTCAATGTTTACTGAGCTCACTTAATCAACAAGGCAACTTTCCTTGTCTATTAAGCATTCCTAGAGATTACTCTATGAAGATAGTGCCTATCGAGCTTACTCGGGTGTCGAAGGAAATTATGGCAGAAAGTAGTGTTAACCAAGTTCTCATGGTTAACAAAGGAAAGTTGGTTAGAGTTAGTGTTCATTGAGTTAACTTGGTTGCCAAAGGATTTTACAAGTTTGTAGTGTTAGTCAAGCTTTTGTTGGTTAACACAAGAAATCATTTCAGGATCAGTGTTTACCGAGTAGGGTCGACCAATGAAGGATCTTGTTGATTTGAGAAATGAAGTTTAATTATTTCAAGTATTGATTCTAGCCGACTGTGGTAATGATTATTGGTCATTGTAATTTGTAATTGAGCCGACTTGATAATTTGTATGGTATAAATATAAGGTCAAGTTGAGATTCTAATGTGAGAAAGGGTATGCAAGTGCATTGATTGATTGAGAAGGAAAGAGTGTGAGCAAACTTGAAGGGTGGTCAGATATCCTTGAGGAGCAGCAAAGTAATATTCGATTAGGTTGGATCTAGCATGAAGCAGAACATAGATCTATAATCAGCAATTCAATTGCATCTCATTCAGGAAATTTCATTTTTACTTTCTTACCATTGTAGCAGTGATTCCAAAATCTCTTAACAAAGTTGGTTTAATAGCTAGTTGTACATCCTCTAACAAGGTGATAGTTCTATTGAATTATTTTAAGACCTCTTGCAAGGCCACTCCTTACAAGGTGATTAAATCCTCTAACAAGGTCATACCTAATAGTGTGTTTTGTAACCTTTAACCAGGTTGGCTCCTAACAAGGGTCACTTCAGAAGAGTGAAAATCAGTAGCTAGTTACATTGGTGGTTTTCTCGTATTGGGTTTCCACGTTAAATCCTGGTGTCTCATGTGTTCATGTTATTTCTTTTATGCTTTCAAGTTAATCACTGTGAATTTTTAAGATCAGTAATAAGTAAATCATATTGCTTTTACCAAGTTACAACAATTTCTATGTGTTTATCGAATAACAATAGCAATTAGTTTTATTGTTAACATCCAAGGGATCTGAAATATTTTTGTGGTAATTGATTCGCCTCCCCCTCTTAGTTACTCCATCTATATTTCCAACAACGTAAACAACTAACATTCACGTTTCCCTATTTAAAATCAAAGAGTTGAATGATTCTTAACATGGTAGAAGAATGGACAACCAATAAAGCATTTTTTGCCCCATTGGATTTTTCCTTTTTTTCATTCAATCTCTTGTAGACACTACAATCAACAATAACATGTAAATTTAAGACATGTTTTTGCATTCTCCTATACATGGTTTTGTGCGACATCTATTGTAAATTGTATTGAAATGCCACAAAGAAGGAAATAAAAATGGTAAATGTTGAGGATTCCCATAGTGGTGTATACATAAGTAGATCAAATAAGATGGCAAAAAACATAAAATGAAGTAACAAACACAACAAAAATGAATCCCCAAAGAAACCCTAAGCCGAGAGTGTCTAAAAAACATAGAAAACTAGAACACAAAGAATATGCAACCCCATATCAGGTTAAGAACGGAAAAATCCCCAAGCAACAAGAACATGTTAAGAACACAACAATATGCAAGCAGAAAATATGAACAAACCCTACAACAAAATAGGAACAAAATAGGAACACACCCTACAACAAGAAAGCTTCAGTCCTTACCTCGTTAAGTTCCACTGCAACAAAATAGGGCCAAACCTAGCAACAAGAAAGCTTTGCCTGATGATAACCAAAAAAATGCAGAATCCTTCGCATGATGAAAAAAGGTCAAATACAATGAGTGCCTATATAAACTTGAGTGCCACATTTTTTAGCGGACCTGAAAGTTTTATGTTTTCTAAAAAAAATTAGAATAGGAGTGGGTATTTGCTATTCTACCTTATTTGGGTGGAATAACAAATGCCCCTTTTTGGGTCAAAATTGACATACATATTCCAATTCTTCATTTCAATTGGACACATCCAAATAGAGAATTGAAAATACTAGGGATTTATCAGTGCCTATTCCACTCTAATTCTTGATATCAAACGGGCCCTATAAGAGTAATTGTAAAGATTAAATTATCTATTTGATGTGGTCTAAATTGCATCCTTTATAAAGTAGCATTCAATATACATTGAAGGAAGAAAAGTGTGGCCTAATTTTACTTATGGGGCTCTAATATATTATTATTTAATTTTGGTTGCAACAGAATACAAATTATATATAAATGATATTTGATTATTTTTTACAATTGTTTTTTAGGTCATTTTGACAGTACTATTATTTATTTATCCAAGCAAATATTTGTTTATCAATTTTAAAACTTGAATGTTAAATCATTTAAGTTACTAAATAAGGGAGGAGGAGGCTTAGATTTTTTTTTTGTCAAAAGATTTATATGAAATCTATGTTATGATGTGGCTACTTATTACAAGTGTACAAATTTTAGTTTGAAAATCTTTTATTGAAAAGTAAGAATTGAAGATTATGGGAATGTCAATTGAAACATGATATCAACCTTATCCCTTACGACATAAAAGACTTACACTTTAAATGACAAGAAAGACTTATTCTCTTAAAAAAAATCAATTCAATATAGAGAAGAATGCGCCAAAAAAATATTTTAGAACTATTCAACTTTGACATAGCAAATATATCAAATTAAAAATATCTTTAATCATCTATCTACCTATCCAGATGGGTGCAAATTTATATTAGAAAATGTAAATATTTCATTAGAAATTAAAAGTTGTGGGAAACAGCATGTGGTGGATAGAGAAATTCCCATGGATTGGGGTCCACGTTCCCCAGTCGATACCTACTATTCCTATTCTCACTATTACGCGCCTGCGGATGGCGTCCGTCAACTTTATGACGCCCTCCTCGTGATGTCATCATTATAAGTAATCACATGTGAGATGTTCCGTCAACTGATGACGCTCTTTCCCACGCATTTCTGACGCTCTAGTCTAACTCATTCTGCGGATTCCAAAAATGGTTCAAATTTCAAGAAATATTAGAGTACCTATGGACGGGTCAGATTCATTCCAGACACTTGGGACAAAATGCGGATCAAACTTTGCCGTTTCGCGTTTCTGTCTAAATGTTCCTTTTTATTTATTATTATTATTTGTTATTATTCTAACTTCTTTCTTAACGTGGAGTTGAAGTTTTGGTTGGTGGAGATGATTTTGGTCCAACTATCTAAGTGCTGCTTTGGTTGGAGGCGGAGGAATGGAGAATATGAATTCATGTTGGGAATAGGAATGACTATTCCAATGACAGCGTTTTTTTGAAATGGGTTTAAGTTCATTTTAGAGGCAAAATGAGAATAAATATTCCTATTCTCTATTCCAATTGATGAACCAAATAGAAAATAAAAAACGTATTCCAAATTTTCTATTCCTATTCCACCAATTTAAGGACTGCTTTTGCAGCTCATTTTTAAGGAAACTGGAGTGTCATCTTGTTTTAATTTTAGTTTATTTATCATTTTTTTTCACAAACCATTTAAATATTATGCATAGATCTTTTATATATAACATCTATTTTTCAAAAATATTTAAATATGATGAAGAATACTTGTCATTTATTAACTTTTTCATTGATATATTTTTATTTATAATTGTTAGATATAGATATGAAGTGTAAATATATACATTTTGTGTTTCCACTTTAATATTATTTTATGGGGAAGTCATAATTACATGTAGTTTTATTAAATAATTTTTATTTTGGTTTGACGTAATCATATATGTGGGTTTCCTTATTTTTGTTTTACTATTATTAGAGGGTATCCTTGTGATAGAACCGAACAATCCAACATATCTTTACCTTAGACTTACAAATTGTCAATTTGGAGTCTGGAAAGGAGTGAGAAGGTGACACTAGTACCTAAACAAGGGACACATAGGTTTTGTTTATATTTAGATATATTATTTTAATTTTACTCAAATTCATCGCAATCTTGAAATTAATAAATTATGTTATTCAAGTGAAGGTTATTCTTGCAACTTAAGCCCTCTCAACTGTATATTGAGATTATTACAATCTTAAGACAATTCAACTTAATGTTACCATTATAATCAATGTGTATAACTTATATTTTTAATTCTTTCAAAAGGAAATTGGTCGCTATCATACATATGATCTTATAAGCATGCAATAATACACATAGAATTGTGAAATACCTCTATTAGACAAACATCATCTATTGAGTTACAAGAAAGCCTAATTCATAACCTAGAATTCCCAATTAACCGAGATAGCCTTAAATTCGGACTCCCAACACACTGTTCCAACATTTTCCATTCCAAAGTTTAGATTAAAGTTCCTCTATGCATTTCATTTCTAGATTTGGGCTAACATATATTGAAGGTTATCATTTTACTATCATTTAACATAGTTCCTTCACACACACTTCACAATCTCAATCTAATCGCAACAAAGAAATCACTAATCATTAGTGTTCAATGCTCCTATTAGGACTTCAGTCGAACCTATTTTATGGCTCTAATGGTATGACATGGAGATTTGAGATCTTAGTTTGCATACTAGGATAAGATATCATTTCCTACATATTAAGTGTTTACAAAATATATGGTATTTTGTTAAAAACAGTTTTAATATGTTTAGAAAGAAGAAATTGGTCTTCATAAAAAATGTAGTATATTCTTGGAGTGAATTTTTATAATTTTGAATCTAATTTTGCATGAACCTTGGTCGTTGAAAATATACTCCAGAGTTGATACAAGTAGAGCGCACTAGAGAATAAAAATACATGTAGTTGTAGTTGGATTCACACATATTTATGTTGTAATTTTTTGTATGGATTTAGCATTAGGGCTAGTATGTCCTAAGCACAAGAGATAGTTAAAGCTAAGTAATGATGTTTTTAGAAATAAATTCAATGTTAGGAATCTTGATTGATTTAATTGACAATATGCTTGACATGTTGCGAGGGATTCTTATTGGAGATTGATTGTGAAAGTTGCAAGGAAGCAATAGGCTAAGTCCATGGAAGTCACCCTACTAATGTAAATATGAAATATAGGTCTCTATATGAACCATAGATGTAGTTGTGTAGGGCCAAACCTAAGTGCACACCCCTACACATTAGTGTGCTTGTAGGTTGATAACCTTAGATTACAACAGAGGAAGTAGTCATATTCCAAGGGTCGCATTATTATTAATCAAAACCCTTGTTTCAATGACTAAGTTATGGCCTTACATGATTTTTGGAAAATTACACATAAAAGTGTGCAAATAGTCAATAAGTAGATTTTGATATTGATGTACATGTTTTTTATTTAGTTTTGAAATAAAGGTGCTCTTGAATTGATTCTTTCTTAATTGCTTCTAAAGAATTATCTATGAAAATGAATGCTTTTAAACTAAGATAGGAAAAATATTCACACAAAATTTGTAATAATTCAACTCTTAATGCCTAGTGAGATTATGGGGATCACATCTTTTTAATTTAGATAGTTAAACTTTAGGGTTAATCTCAAATGGTTTGGAATCAAACCTAATCTCATCAAGATTGAATTAAGTAAATTTTGCAATGTAGAATAGATCCAAATTAATGAAAGTTGAAATTGAAAAAAATGTGCCAATAATCTACTCCAATAAGTGATATCAAATGACCACAAGTCATATTGTTGTTCAAACTTTTTAGTAGATTCAATTGTATTAAATTATTTTACATCAATATTTCAAATCACACTCCATTATCCATCATCAAGATAATGTTAAAAACATATTAAAGAATAATATATGCTAAAAATTGTCTAGTTAAACAAATTTTAATATGTCTAGAGAGAATATATTAGTGTTCATACAAATGTATTATCATAATCTTTGAAGGAAATTTGATATTTTTGAATCAAATTTTGCACGAGTCTTGGTTGGTGGAACTATTCTATAGAGTTGATATTAATAGAGAGTGACACAAAATGAAAATACGTGTAATTGCTAGTTGGAGCTACAATAATTAGGTTTTCAAATTTTATCATGGAAATAGAAGATAGACAAATATGTCTTAAGCACAAGACATAAACCTAAAGATTGATTCCTTTAGAAGTGAAGGTGACATTAAGATTCGTGATGGATTTCGTTATCATCACAAAATAGTTGTTCGATAAATAGTTTTTAGGTTTCTTAATGGAGATTGATCATGAAATTTGCAAGGAAGCAACATGATAAGTCCATGGATGTACCATGAGGCCCCTAATGAACCATAAAACATAGTTGTGACATTGTGAAATTCTTTGCAAGGCTTCTTAATGTTCACAATTTTACAGGGCAAAACCTAGAGACACATTCTCCAATAAAAATATTATATACATCATGTATGGAAAATAGTGAATAACTAGAGAATTATATATATCAAGCCTCCATGCATTTGTGGTGTTTATATCTATGCTTACAATATGAAGAGGAAATGAATACAAGACATATATACTAGATGCATGGTTATATTTCACATGGTGTTACACAAATGTAGGAGTATTTTCTTTTGTCCACATATTCAACCTGCTATACTTGTTTCAGTTTGACTTCTTATCTTATCACATAAGGTAATATTAAGGATGTAGAAAATCTAGACCTTAGGTGTTTTACATCATCAATATGAGGCATATATTTGACTTTGCACACAATGTTTTTTACAACTCGGTTCGCTAAATTCATAATATTTGAGAATGCACACTTGGATGCTCATATTTATAATAGCTTTGGAAATTTTTTCATCTTCCAAGGGTCACATCCCCTCTCATCAGCCCCCTTGTTCAATTGACTAAGTTTGTATGAATGTTGGAAAGTTGCATATAAAAGTGTGAAATTTGTCAATTTATATATTTGTATTTTGATGTACATGTGCTTTTTTTAAGTCTATAAAACAAGATGTTCCCAAATTAATTTGTTCTTGATTTCTTTTTATGAATTAATTGTACAAATGAAAATTTTTAAACTAAGATAACAAAAAAATTCACACAAAATGTACGACAAAATGTACGATAACTTAAGAATGTTGGAAACGCAATTTTTTGAATTTAGAAAATTATTGTTTTGGGTCTATATCGTATAGTTTGGAATCAGATATGAGCTCATCAAGACTCACTTAAAACCCTCCCCCGAAAAAAAGAATGTTAAAATTTTTCTACTTATTTCTCCAAATATTAGAGAAATAGACACCCTTTGAAACGTTTGCTTTAGTGGGGGTCAACACACCTGTCTTATACACTAGGGTAAAAAATAAAATCAAAGGGGGTCCACGGAAAATGACAGTCGTGGTGGTACAGGGAAAAAACAACAAAAGGGAACCCAGGTGACCGTTGACAAGTTGGCCAAAAAAACAGTGTGTTGTCGAGCTTTCCAGCGTAAGTGCGGTTCTCTCCTCATTATGACGCCCACCTCATGATGTCATCCCTAAATAATCAGCAAAACATCTCTTCTCTGGACGGCAGCGATTAATTCCACAAGTCTTGGAGCAAATGCAATAATCGTTTGGTAGGCGTCAGAGAGAGAGATAACGTGTAGCAGAAGTTGTGGGGGAAGAAAGCGAAATGAAATGTCTTTTATGTGATTGGACTTCCAAAATCCTAAGTATTTGGAAACAAGGGGCGGGTTGGCATCATCCATAGCACTCCTCGCTGTTTTCTATCATCATAATTATCGTTTAAACTTTTTACCAAGTCATTTTGTAATGGTGGACAATACACTACAAAAGTATCGACATAAGCATGGGTCAATTAGATACATTAAATGTTTCCTTGAAATTGATTATTGAACATGGACGGGGATAGGTAGTTTAGTTTTAGAGTTGAGTGTAGATGTTTCATAAACTTGATTTGGGCTGATTTAGGATATTGATAATGTTGAGTTGAAGTTTGTCTTGAATCCCATCTTAATCTATAAATACATATACATTGTTGTGAATTACTTTTATATCATGTAGATCATATTTTAATTTGAAGATTTAATCTCCTGAATTGCACACTTTTGCTCTTTGATTTACTATTTCTTTTTACTTTGCATTGGTCAACAATTGTTGACCTAGTATAAAATGCCTCAGAGATCACTGTGTTTAAGAGAAAGTTATGCTAAGATGATCTCCTTGATTGGATTGACCATACGATCATGAAATAATTGAAGATACAACCCAACATAGACTTAGTTTATACATTAATTCTAATGCAAATGTTAAACCAAATAGAAATGTTCACGTTGAATACTCTTTCTTTAAGAAAGTCAATCACAACTTCATACATGATAGTTTTGAGGGGAGATTCTTCTATCCACTTTGTAAAGTAGTCAATGATGATTAGGACGCAAATATACCCTACACGATAATTAGGGTTTATATGCCCAATAATCTAACCATCATAGTGGAAAGGTTCTTCTATAACAACCAACCTCAAAGGTAGAGCGACCAACTGAGGTCTTGTAAATAAAATTCACCATATGCATTAAATTGTTGAGCACTAACACATTCCTCTGCGCACCTTGGAAGCTCCAAATCTTTTCACCTATTATCTCGATGTGCATTTAGGCAGATACTTTCTCTTTGGTTTGCCAAAGTCCCACCTCTTGGGTGACACAAGGAATGCTTGAGTTTTCTCACATAACATGCATATTTTCCATGGGAAAATGAGGTTGGCATAACTTTCTTTGGGAAGTGGCTTCGCTCTTGGGAGCCACACGTATATTTTCTTATTGCTTGAGCCTCCTTTTCTTCCCAAGGAAGACATTTGAACACTCCATGGTAGCCTATTACTATAGGGTTTATTAAGGGTGAAGCTAACACACCGATTTACTACGTGTCCCACCTCTGTGATTACCTTTTTATGTGTCCCATTAAGATGAGATTTTTCTCTATGATCAAGAAAAATTTCAATTTTACACACTCACTCAAGAGCCTTAGTCAGTCTCTTAAAGGGTAGTAGCTAAGCATAATAGTCAATATCTACTCTCCTTTGCAAATCACTATTTTTTAAAGGTTTTGAGATGAAGATGTGACCCAACATCTCAAGCTTTAATTTTTCTTTTGGCTAGGTCAGTTTGTAGGCATTACCACAACTATGTTTACAAAGCTTGTTGTTAGGATTAACCTCAGACAAAAATAACAATTACATGCAAATATAAACAATATTAGAGAATATTAAATCACATAGAAAAGAACACAAGAAACCAAGATCTAACGTGGTTCACCCAAACCTTAGGCCACGTCCACTAAACAACAAGTCCTTGATATTATTACGATCCAATGATTACAACTTGATTACAATCCATAATCCCTTACAGCTCAATACTGTCGCAAGAAGCAATTTTCACATCACCCACTATGAAACAATCCCTAACCCTAAGCCAAACAGTATTTTTTTTCGCTTTAGGGTTAAAATTAGTTACAAAATGTTGGCCATAAAATAGACCCAAATTTATTTTTCTCAGGGGCTGCTGCCCCCAAACCCTCACTCGAGGCTTGGCTCAGCTCTAAACCCCGCCAAGGAATTAAGGAGTATGTATAGTACTTCCCTAATCAATCACCACAATATAACACTTGTTACTCCTATATACAATCATTGTTGTCATTAGTGCAAAATGTTAGTTCATGAGAACATAAGATATTGGTCAGTGAACGTTGTTACCGAGCCATAACATATAAACCAAGTCAAGACAAAACAAAAGTACAAGTATGAGATAGTTATAACTAGGCTCTATATGCACCAAACAATTATATGTACATCAAGAAAAGACTTAACTAAGCCATTCAAGAATAACTGAGTCATGAGGACACTGAATGATAGCATATCTATCGAGCTATAGACTAAATACATAAAATTTGGGAATCGTACATAATTCTATATATTTTGATTTCACTGAGTGGAAAAAGATGTTGTACAAATTGAGAAGAATATTTTGTAAAATTTATTGGAAAGAGAAACTTGACTACTGATGATCCATAGGCAGAGTGAGAACTGATCGAATAAAAGAAGGCCAACAAGATGATAAGGATGATTCTAGATCATTGGTATATTCCAAAAGATTTCTAAACACTAATTAGGCTATGGATCATAAGAGGCAAATGCTTAAGGACCTAAAAGGATCATTTTAAAGTTGTTGCTATTGCTATGTTATGTTGAGAAGGAGATAGATTAGAGTAATAGGCAGAGGCAAAAGGAAGGATTAGACACATCAGTCACATGAAGGTGACAAGTTGTTAAGTAAAAGAGAGATATAAACAACAAAGTAAGTCACATTCAAGAAAATCAATTTCACAACTATTCTCTCACAAATGTAGCAGAAAAAAAAATCCTTTAAAAGGGTAGACTCAGCAGTCTTTAATCACCCAAAAATAGTCATCTAAACTATGATCTCCCTTTCTAGCAATTTTTCTTAAATTATCAATCACTTGATCAAATCCTCAAAAATCTATTTATTCCATTATAAACTATGATTTAACCACTATATCCTAAGTTCCAATTTTATTTAAAAAACTTTCTCCCTTTTAATCAAATAAAAAGCCCCACTTCCCACTTTTCCTAAGTGTGCACACATAAAACATTATTCCTATTTTAAAAAAAAGAGGAACATGTATTTTTGTCTACACATGAATGCTCAATTTTCTATGTGAGAGGAATCTTCTATTTTAAAATAACTTTAATTTTCCTCCACACATTTCTTTACCTTTCAAAAGTCAACTATTGATTGTGATAGGTGGAGATGATTGTGCACATGGATCACTCAAGATGCATTCTCCTCCCTTGATTATGCATTCTCCATTTATCTTTAAAAAGAGTGCTCTCTTCTCATTCTCTCATCTTAGACTCTCATGCTAATGTTATGCTACAAGTTTTCTTGGTGACTTTAGAGCTCTAAAATACTTGGAGTACTCTTACATTCTCATTTCATATTTTCTCTCATTCTTGCATTATGGCATTTTAGTTTAGATTTTCTTTTATGCTCTGGAATAGCTCACATAGCTTAAATAGGAGGGTTTTGTAATGCTTCATCTTTGTTAGCTTGCATCTTGCATATCACTTTAGTGTAGCTTGCATTTGTATTTGCATTGCATTCTCATTGTGATTCTTGGATGCTAGCACTCTTGCTCTTATCTTTGAATCTCTCATTCTACGATGCACCTTGCGAGGGTTGCATATCTAGGTTCATTTGAGAGCCACCATAGTACCATTTTTCACCTTTGCATGTCATAGATACAGAGCTATAAGCTGCTTCTTAAGACTCCCTTTTCCATGGTTTCTCTCAAGTGTAATGGTTTATAGAAGTATGACACATTCTAGAATACAATTTTTGGCACCCATCATGGGTAAAACTGTGTTCAAAAAATGTGTGTGAAAAATGTGTCACACTTCTATGAACTATTAAACTCAACAATACCCATGAAAGAGAGTATTTTAAGAGGCAGTTTATAGCTCTCTATCTATGACATGCAAAGGCTATGAGATGGTGGCTCTTAAATGCAACTCTTGCAAGCTGCACCATAGAATGAGAGATTCAAATATGAGAGAAAAATGATAGCATCCAAGAGTCACAATGAAATGCAAGCTATTCTAAATGAGATTCAAGTTAAAAAGGAGTTACAATATCCTCCTAGTTAAGCTATGTGATCTAAACTATGTGCATAAAGAAACTAAGCTATGAAGAAAGCCATGATGCAAGCGTAAAAGTAAAATTATGAGAATGAAAATGCTTCAAGTCTTTAAAAGATCCAAAGCACAAATAAATCTTACAGCATAACATTAGTAAAAAGAATAAGAGATCATGAAAATGAGGAGAGAGATCTCCCTTTTAAAGAAAAATGGATGGTTGTGTCTAAGAGAAAGAATGGCATCCTTACATGAATCTTCATTGAGACCTTTACATAAATGTGAGTCATCTTCTTCAAGGTCTACTTATATATCTTCATCTTCTAGATCCAAAAACCTCTCTAGAAAAAGCAAGTAATATCTCCATTGAGCCTATGCCAAGATTTCATGATGGACCTAGCTTTGATCAATATGATGAAAACATGGATGCATGCTATTCACTTGAGACGCAACAAGAAAAGCCTAGACATACTTTTGAGAGAAATTTTACCCATTTGGGATACTCATAATATTTGGTGCTCAATACCAATTAGTTGCAAATAAGATAATCACTTTATCATACAAATATAGACCTTATGAATGTCAGTTAAAACCACCATGGTGGAATGATGATCACTATTGCAACTACCATAGAAAAAAAGGGTCATAGTACTTTTGATTGCATAGAGTTTAAAGATAAAATCCAAGACTTTATTGATGATGGGATTGGTGATGTCGAAACTTCTAATGAATCATGTGATGAGGACACTTCTCTTAAGAAAGATCATGTTGATGAACCTATGTCTAGTGATGGTCTTCTTATCACCTCCACTTCTTCCAACACTCATGAACTTGCCAACACTTCAAATCTTTCCAACATGGCTCCCAAACAAAGAATCTAATGCTTTTCACACTGACTATGCATACCCTTAAGGTATAGCTCTAAAAGAAAATCAAGCTAACCTTCAATTGGCTGAAAAAATTTTCCTTGCTACTAAGACTAAAGATCCTCAACCTTCATGCAGTGCTATGCCTACTATGCCCACTTCAACTAGTCTTTTGTGACCTCTTCAAGAGCCTCACATTCTTTCTTGTCCTTAGAAATAGCTCCATATCAAGAGGACTCTAAAACATATGAAGATATAAATTTCAAGAAAGATCAAGATCAAGCACCCTTTCATCTCCTTCAATATGTCACCTTTCCATATGTTATGTCTTATCTATCTCCAAATATGATGAAGATACCACTTTTACTATCTCTATTGGGATTATTAAAAATTGTGAGAAACTCACTATACCTATGCTATCCAAAGAAACTTTCCAAGATCAAAGTATGCCCTCTTGTTCTAATTCTCCATGCTCACTTCAAAACTATGCTCAAGCTTCAAATGCTCCTATCAAATCTACTCACGAGTCCATTGATGGCATTGGACACATTGCTTACTCTAAAGAGGGTGATATCCCTACTCACTATCCCTACTCAAAGGACTAGTACTTTTGTTTTGTCATATCTTAAAGTTTTGAGTGTAACTATCTTGAAATTATTGTTGAAGCTCAGATATTATTGATTTAAGAAAAAAAAGTGGCCACTTATACCCCCATTTTGGCACCACAACTTTGTGTACTTACCCATATATCGAGAATTTGAATATATTAAACAACATTACATTTATATTTCGAGAGCATAGAACAATTTGAGCAACTAGTGAAGCAATTTCAAAGGCGGTTGGAAGTCAAATATTGATTTTCTATTGCATTGAATAATCTAGAAAACAAATTTTCAAAACCCTCAGACAAAAATTACATCTTCATCATCTGTAGAAAAGATTCAAGTGGTAAGAAATGTTCAATTGGTGATGAGTGACACTTGTCTTCCACCTAAATTTTGTTGAGATAATGAGTGTTGCACACATTGCATAATATTTTTATATTATATTATATTATTTTATTATGTAATGTTGCACCTAGATGGACGTGCAACATGGAAAGATTCCCATAGGATATACTTGATGAATTGTGTTGTAACATTGTGATAATATTTTATGTAATTATTTAATATTGGGAAAAAGAATTAAATTTCTAATATTAAACGTGGGGTCAATGGGTTAGGTAGCACATAGTTTTAGTACATGGTTTATGTAATACCACTTGGTGGTTTTGTGGGACTTGCTACTATATAAGTAGCCACAAGGGTAGTTTTTGTTGTATCAGAGAAGAGAAGAAGGCAAAAAAGGAAAGAGTCTAGTGAAACAAGGCTTGATAGGTTAGCCAAGGGAGCATTTGTGAAGGTTGAAAGCATGGCATGGGATGTGTGGATTCATGCTTGTTCACATAGATTGCTTGATTGTGGCTATGGCTTTGAAGGCTTCTATGGTTGTATTGCAATGGTATTTTTGTTGAATAATACATGGTGATAGATACTTTTGGAGGCTAGGTTTTTCCCTCAATGAGGGTTTCTTAAGGTATATCTTGTATCACAATTTTTATGGGTTTGTTATCTATTTTCTTCCATTTGAATTCTAATTGCATATTTATTTTGGATCTATTATGGATTATGTGAAAATGACTATATTTTTTATTGCAAGTTTCCTTACAAGTGGTATCAGAGCTATGGTTTTATTATTGTAACCGTAGATTGAATCCATGGGAATGCATGAGAGGATAAAAGAAAGGGCAAGATATATGAGTTGTTTATTGTAGATCTGGGGATTTTGGGTTTGTTGTTATGATGGGATATTGGTAGATTTTGGGCATGTGAAGTTGTTGGACAAAATGATTTTTTTGGATGTTTCATTTAAATGAGGATTTTTAGGGGGAGCTTGCAGAAATGACCTCTTGGATAAAAACAGACCTCGCCATTGGATTGGGTTCGATGTTTCCATAAATTTTGATATATATTATGCCCTAGTTTGGTCATGTTTAGAGGAAATGAAATATTTTTTTAGTTTCAACCCGTGATGATATGGTTATTAGTATTTGGTTTGGATATGTATGATGACTTGTTGAGTCTATAAGTTGTGCAATGTTGTAAGTGGTCTATACTTACAGGTTGCATTTATGGCTTGGTTATGGGTTGTCTTTACCCATTGATCTCTCATTATTGATCCATATTCAAATTGGCGACTTGGATTTGGGTTGTCTATACCCTAAGTCACATGATCTATTAATTTTTCTTCATGTAGAAGGGATGAGATGCTGTTATTAGGTATGCGATGCTGTTATTAGGTACAATCATGGTGGATAATTGTGGTTGACTATTTTATGTTGACAAGTTGGACACATTGAGAGTTAGTTTCTTAGTTCATGGATGCGATCATGGTGTCATGGATTTTGGCATGACATGTTTGGATATATAGGTACATCCTTGATGTTTATTGGTTTGGATTCTTAACTTAGTTATGGTGGTATATCTTCTTGGTTGAGGATCATGGTTATTTGGTTTCTGTTGAGGAGCTCATGATGTGTACTTTGAGTTCTTTGATAGTTTGATACCTTGGTTAATTCTCATGGCTAGGTGATATATTTTTTTTATCATGATTTCATGGATAGCTTGGATACATGGTTTAGTGGGAGCTTGTGATAGTGATGAGGTGATAGTGCAGTATTAGTTCCTGATTTGATTTATATCTTCTTGGTTTGGAGATCTTGGTTTGACTTGGTACTGACACTTTGGTTATGTGTATAGAACTGGAAGATCTTAATGTAGGAGATGAATTTTATGATGCCATAGGTGACTCGGGACCATGGTTGAGTAGGAGTTCTTAGAATTGATATATTTATTGAGTGTTTCCAGATGTTGGGGGTTTGTCTTAGATCCCGTTGTTGCAAAAGCATCTTTAACATTTGCATGGTGCACTTGTTATCTTCATGGTGTGTGAAGATGGTTAGATCTTGAAGATTTATGGGGTTCTTGGTTATCTTCATTGTGTGTGGAGATGGTTCTTCATGGTATGTGGAGATGGTTTTCTTCATGGTGTGTGGAGATGGTTGCATCTTGAGGACTAATGGGGTTCTTGGTAGAGGTGTGGTTTATGCTTTCATTTGAGATGTTATCCTTGGTGTTAGGATGGTTTCATTTATTATGTCATGGTATACTCTTGATACGTGTTTATAGTTTTGACATGTTATAGTATGTTCATATGGAGCATGTTGTCTCTTTTGAGATGGCAAGATCATGTTGTCACATTTATGTTCTTGAGGCCATGGTTTGAACTTTGACATTGATCTTGGTTTAGTTTCTTAGTATTGAGTACATTGATCATAAGTTACATACTTCATGATATTGCTATGTTGCATTTGGATTTGGCATGAATTGATTGGTTATAGTTTCTCATGAATATCTAGAGATGGTGGTGATGCTGATTTCTCTTAGAGTAGAGAAGTATTTGTTGGGATGGTTGATAGTTTTAGTAGAAGAGTCCGAGGGGCATTCACCTGATATGGATTTGAGAGAAGATTGTTCTTATATGAGTCTTGGTTGGAGACTTGGATGTCTTGATGAGCATTCTCATTCCCCACTCTTGGTCTACTCGACGGTTTGCTACTTGAGAGGTAGAGCCCATTGTTTCTCTCAAGTGAATTATGTTTATGCTTATCTTTCATGGATATGGATCTTGAGCTATGGTACATGAGTTAGTTCTGGAGAGTTCATTTGAGACATGGTTCACTATTGGCTATCTCCTTGTGCATATGTTGTTATGCTGGTTGAGTTTGGGAGATTGTTTTATATTGCACATATTCTTTGGATTAGGAATGGTTATTCGATGGTTTAGGAATGGTTTATGAGTTTGATCTTCTTGTGAGAGGCTTACGTCCATGATTAGTTATATGATATGGTTTGGATGTTGTTGTGGAAACTTGTTGGGTTTTTTATGGAGGATATCATACTTGCATAGTTTACATCTAGAGGTGTGTGTAGAAGGAAATGATATAGGTTATGATTTGCATGATTTCTCTTTGGTCTTCATTATCTTCCTAGATGTTCAGTTTCACTTACATTGAATTTGAGATTGGTTAGAGATTGTGATTGTTGATTTGTGCTCATGTATGTCATATGAGAGATGACATGGTTATTACTTTATCTCTTTCCTCTGTTGGTTGTGGAGACTTTGGGAGAGAGTTGGAGATTTTAATGAGTGTTGCTCTTGTAGGTTATTGGTTTATGTATTGTGGATATCCTTGAGACTACATGGATTCACTTCTTTGAGATGTTGTGAGTGGATTGGTTATAGATTTGACATTATCTTTTGTAGTGGGAGCTTCTTGGTATAAATGTGAGAGGTATTTCTCTGAAGGCTTGTGATTGTAGGTTATAGATTGGATATCTTGATGATGTGAGATTCAATTGGTATACCTTTGGAGGTATGGATAGTTGGATGGGTTTGGCACTTGCTGTGGGTGCTATTTCAACTATATATATTTTAACAACTATAGTTACTTATGATTACCTTTGGATCATGTTTTTTTGTGCTTGGACTTTTAGTTGGTATAGGATTTTATGATCTTCTAATGCAACAGGTTGGGTGGCTTTCTCTTTGGATGGCTTCTATGTATGTCTAGTGACAGTGACATAATAGGATGTGAGATCATTCATAGTTGAGATGTTGGATAATTTGATTTTGTTGCGGGTACTAGGATGGAGCACTTTGTGTACTTTGATCCATGATGGTGGATTTGCTAGGAGTGATTGTTCCTTTGATCATTTATGTGGCTATGGATTGACCCTATGCAATGTATACAAGTGGAAGATTGTTGACATAATGGGTGTTGCACACATTGCATAATATTTTTATAGTATATTATTTTATTTTATTATGTAATGTTGCACCTAGATGGACGTGCAACATGAAAAGATTCCCATAGGATATACTTGATGAGTTGTATTGTAACATTGTGATACTATTTTATGTAATTATTTAATATTGGGGAAAAGAATTGAATTTCCAATATTAAATGTTGGGTCAATGGGTTAGGTAGCACATGGTTTATATATTATCACTTGGTGGTTTTGTGAGACTTGCTACTATATAAGTAGCTGCAAGGGTAGTTGTTGTTGTATCAGAGAAGAGAAGAAGGAAAAAAAGGAAAGAGTTGAGTGGAACAAGGCTTGATAGGTTAGCTAAGGAACATTTGTGAAGGTTGGAAACATGGCATGGGATGTGTGGATTCATGCCTGTTCACATAGATTGCTCAGTTGTGGCTATGGCTTTGAAGGTTTCTATGGTTGTATTGCAATGGTGTTTTTGCTGAATAATACATGTTGATAGATTCTTTTAGAGGCTAGGTTTTTCCCTTAATGAGGGTTTCCCAGGGTATATCTTGTGTCACAATTTTTGTGGGTATGTTATCTATTCTCTTGCATGTAGATTATAATTGCATATTTATTTTAGATCTATTAAGAGTTATGTACAATGGTTATATTCTTTATTGCAAGTTTCCTTATAAATTTCATGTTATTCTAGATATTTCTATGAAAGGAGATTCAACCGATGCGTTATCATCAATAACACCTAAAGTTATTATGATACATGATGTACAAAGTTGTTACATGTGCAAAATTGGAAAAGTTGGAGATTATGAGATTTGTGTGGCATATGAGAAATTGTGTGATGAAGGAATAATGAAGGATAAATTTAAAATTGTTGAGAGGAAAGGGTTAACTCATGCCCTAGATTTTCTTAGGAGTTTCAAGATCGAATTGATTAAGGTTTTGCTAAACATAATTCATGACATGATGTTGTGGTTAGAAAATGGACCTATCAAGATTTTGAAGAAAGTGATCCATAATGTTACTGGGTATCCAACAATGGATAAGAAGAAGATAATGTGTTGCCTTTGTCAAGAAGAAATTGAGGCAAATACCAAAGCCAAGTGGAGTTGACGTGGGTTGTCTATTTCAACCATCACCAATCCATTGACTGAATTTGTAGTGATAGTCATCTCTCATAAGTTTTGTTAGTTGAGCCGACTGAATGGTGTGCCTTGTATGGTAGTTGACTAAGCATGGAAGGTTGTGATGATCATGAATATGATCTTGCCGTGTTGTAATAGTTGTAATTAGCAGAGAACTTGACATCAATTAGGAAGGAAAAGAACTTAGTGTGTAAGTTTGGATCATTGATTATGCGTATTTTCTTCTATGTTCATAATTATTTTCCTACTATTGAAAATGTTGTTTGCGAGCAAGGAAAACTTCTTACAAGACAAATCAGTGAGTACATAACACAGTTGGGAGACAATTTTGAAAATGTTAAGGATAAATATTTGAGGAATTCAAATAGAAGATGAGGAAATGACTAAGGATCCCAACATCATTAGTTATAAACCATTATAATGATGTATGTTTTCTGGTAGACACATATAATACATTTGTATAGGAAGTTAGGCCTAGGAAAGTTGTAATGCCTGCCCCTAGTTTACATTTCTGTTATTATTGCCAAACTCTTTTAAGCCAATTTTATGCTTGATTATTAGTCATATTGTTTTGAGATTATGAGATATTATTTCACATTCAGTTGATTATATTATGAGTGTTACTGTAGTTTTTAATTTCCTATTGGGTTATTTATTTTTTCCTATATTGCTAGGTTTTCCATACACTTTTAATAATTTTTCTTAGGTTAATAAAACATGTCTTATTTAGAAAGTCGTTGCAAGGTGTCACCTTCTTACATGTGAGCATCCATTAGCTATCTTAGGAAGATACTTTGCTATCTTTAGTCTAATAGATGGTTACTCCTCACTGATCGGTGTTGCTACCTCCCCCCTCTTCCTAGTCTATATAAGCATGATACTTGGCTTGTATTTGTGATCGATTTCTTTTACATCCTCTTAATGCTATTTTGCTTCTAGCATTTTCATTACTCTCTTGGAGACTAACTCTATGTTGCTATTTTGATTTTGTATCATTTGCATTCATAGTTTAGATATTTATTCTTTGCACTAGTTTTCTGGGTTATCAATCTTTTCAAATTCTAACATGGTATCAGAGCTTTTCTATGTGCAAGAGTAGATTTTAGTTTCCTTATTTGAGAGATTTTTTTTTTTTTTTTTTGGGGGGGGGGGGGGGGGGGGTTAATAAAATTTATTGCAGTTTTTTGAAAAATGAAGTATGCTCTTCTCTTGCATCTTTGGATGATCTTGAGAATTAGAATTTTTTTAACAAAAACATTTTTAATCTTTGGGGTTTCAATCTCAAATCTGAAAACCAACATGCATATTTGAAGTTTTCAATCAGTATTGTAGGTTCTAGCATGCCATTGATGGACTTAGGAAGCTGATTCAACATTTGCATGTCATTTTTTGGTTGTTGGGGTTGTTTCTTGGTTTTTGGAGCCATTTTTTATTGTTAAAGGCATCTGATTTACACCACAACTACATCTTCTATACATCAACAAGAAAAATGCTTTTTGAGTTTTGTTTACAGAACCAAAAAACTATCTAGGTATCTTTTAATTTTTACATGTAAGCTGTATATTTTGCATAATCAAGCACATAAAACTATAGTCGTACCCCTCTCAGTTAGCAATCATAGATTTGAACGTAGTTTTCAAATGCCTCGTTCTTGCTCATGTAGACTTCAATTTCAATGATTCTTGTTATGACCTTGGCTATCATTTTGTGCTCTATCCACTAGTGGAGTTGTTTTTTGATTTTCATAAATAATTTTTTTAGAAATTGCAGATTCTCAGCTATGACTGTGCATAGTTCTCATTTCAGAGGATCATAACTTTCTCATATGACCTCATATTGAGGTGATTCTTTTTTTGAAAGTGCATGATTTCTTGAGTAGATTGTAGTGGTGCTATTTGTTTCCTTAATTACTGTGCCCAAGTTTCACTTTTAGCACATTGAAATCAAGACCACTAAGTATTTCTTTCTAGTGGTAGTTATAAATGCACTAAAAGAAAGTGTCAAATCATATTTCATTGGGGGGGTTCTTTGATTGAGTAAAAAGGGGGGACATTGTCGTGGCTGGGTTCTTTTTTTTTTGGCATTTCTTCTCTGCATTTCTTCATCATGGATCAAACAAATATGCCCATCCTAACTCTATACAATTACTTTGAGTGGAAATCACGCATGACAATTCACTTAAGGAAAGCTAGATTAAATAGGATAACTATGGGACTTGAAACTGTACTTGATAAAGATGAAGATAACCTTAAGTGGTTTAACAAATGTGATGAGGCATATGGAACATTGTGTTTGTCTATTTCTCCTAATTTTCTCATTTAGATTGAATCTTTGAATACACCAAATAAAATATGGTTAAAGCTAGAAACACTATTTGGCACACAAGATTCAACGAGGGGTCATATGTTGGAAAATGAACTAATTAGTTTAAGTTTAGGCAATTTCAACACAATTCAAAATTTCTTCACTAAATTGAAGTCACTAAGGTTACAGTTAAAACAATGTGGAATTGAAAAGAAAGATGAAAAATTGATTCTTAGTATTCTCTCTAAGCTAAGTTTAGAATATTATATGTTTGTCTCTACCTTCTATGCTACTAAGGATGCACTTAGTACTCAATTCCCCATGCCATCTTTAAATAATTTTGTTGTCAATCTCACTCGAGAATAAGACAACCTAATCCAGATGGGCACTCTTAAGTCCTCTAAGTCACATGCCTTGACTGCCAACCAAGGCACAAAAGAACAAAAAGGACAAAGCAGTAACAACAATACTAAGGATGAGAAAAAAAATAATAGTGAGGAAAAGAAGGATCAGATACCAGTTGCTTCAAAAGCAACTATTGATACCCCATTTTCCCAAGGTGATAAGCCTAAGAAAGAAAAGGTCAAATGTGCCTATTGTAAAAGACCTAGTCATGATGAACATAAATGTTTGAAGAAACAAATTGATCACTTGACATACATTCTTGAGAAGAATAATATCAGTGTTCCTGAGTCTATCAAACAAAGTTCTAATGAAGGGTCTAACAAGGAAAAAGAAAACAAGTAGAAAGGAAAGGGCAAGGCCCTTGTTGCAGTTGCTACCTCACCATCCATTTGGGTTCTTGATTTGGGTGCTTTGCACCACATGGCTTCATCTAAGGAACAACTTGCATCCTTGGAGCCGTGTACTATGCCTTCTATTTTGATGGGTGATGACACTCCTATTGAGGTGTATGGGAGAGGGTCTATTGATGTGAGGGATGGCACATTCCATGATGTTCTTTGTGTGCCCTCATTATCAACTAATCTCCTATCGGTATACTAGATCATTCACACAGGTTTAGGCAAGCAAGTTGAGTTCACTCCTGATTCAGTTGAGATATGTGAGTTGCACAGTGATTCTACAATTGCAGTTGGAAGAGCAGATCATTAGTCACAACTCTATCTATTTTCTCACTTTGTTCCTAATCCTCCTTTGTCTAGTTTTCTCACTCACTCTAATGATGTGAGTAAATTATGGCATGAGTGGTTTGGCCATTTTAACTTCTGCTATTTGAATTAGCTCAACTAGCAGAGCATGGTCATAGGTTTCCTTTGGTTCAGTTCTTAGGCGGTGTTTTCCAAGGTTGCATTCTTGGTAAGCATCCTAAGGAAAAGTTTGAAAAAAGTAAGGCATGGAGAGCTTCATAGATACTAGAGTTAGTTCATAGTGATTTGGTTGGTCCATTTTAGCATCCTTCTTTCAACAGGGCTCGATATGTCCTCACATTCATTGATGAATTTTCTTAATATACTTGGGTGTACTTTCTCAAATAGAACTAAGAGGTATTTGATAATTTTTAGGACTTCAAAACTTTTGTAGAGAAGCAATTCAGGAAAGCTATCAAAATTTTGTGCACAGACAATGGTGGTGAGTATGTCAACCATTGGTTTGAAAGATTTTGCACTTTAGAGAGGATTGATTTACAACATTCAGTTCTATACAATCCTCAGTAGAATGGTGTTGCAGAATGGAAGAATAGATCCTTGATTCACTTTGGATCTCTTGTGCCACAGTATTGGGTAGAAGCCATTAACTATGCTTGTTATATCCAAAACCGTGTTCCTCACTGAGCTTTGAAGGGAGTTACTCCTTTTGAAGCTTAGAACAGTTGGAAAACATCAGTTAAACACTTTCAAGTTTTTGGCTCTCTTGCATGGGTTCACATTCCTATAAAGAAATGCAAGGCCTTGGATCCATGAAGAAGACCTTGCATATTTGTAGGTTATCCTGATGGTGTGAAGGGTTATCGGTTGCTCCACCCTACTACACATGAGTTGTTCATTGAGAGGAGTGTTTAGTTTGAGGAGGAGACTTCAAGCTCCTTTTCTATCACTTCTCCAACTCCTACTTTGACATTGGAGTCACTTGGAATACATGATAGATCTTCTGATGAGTCAGATTCCCCTGAGCCATCTTCTACCTCCACTTCTGATGTAGAGAGTGATTTAGAGGACTCACCTCCTTCCTCTCCTAGTCATCATTCATAGCTTGATGATTCTCCTCTAGATTCTCCATCTTTTGGTCCACTTTAGGCTAGATAGACCTTGTAGTCTACAGTTGATTGGGTTGGGGATTGATCAGACACCAAGAAGAGTCATTCACAATTCTAGGATGCTCCACATGTCTTCATTGCTACTACCTCAGATCCATAGTCCTTTCATGAGGCTTTTGGTATTTTTGAGTGGGTTATAGCTATGCAGGAAGAGTATAGTTCCTTGATGAGGAACCACACTTAGGATCTTGTCCCACTTTCTAAGGGAAGACAATTTGTTCGATGTAAGTGGATCTATCAGACAAAATTTGTGAGCTTTGTTGGGGGTGTGAGATGCTTCATCTTTTGGGGGGGCCTCTTCCTCTCACTTGGAGTACTAATTTCTTTTGGGGACTCTTTTTTCTCTCTTTTGGGGGACTTTTATGTACATGGGTACCTCATCAGGCTTGACTTGTCGAGATCCATTGCTACATCCACCTAAGCTTTGCTTATGGGAGGGTGTTAGTGTAGTTTTTAATTTCCTAGTGGGTTATTTATTTTTTCCTATTTTGCTAGGTTTTTCCTACACTTTTAATAATCTTGCTTAGGTTAATCAAGTATGTCTTATTTAGAAAGTGGTTGCGAGGTGTCACCTTCCTACATGTGGGCATCCATAAGCTATCTTAGGAAGATACTATGCTATTTTTAGTCCGATAGATGGTTGCTCCTCATTGGTCGGTGTTGCCACCTCCCCCCTCTTCCTAGTCTATATAAGCATGTTACCTGACTTGTATTTGTGATCAATTTGTTTTACATCCTCTTAATGCTATTTTGCTTCCAAAATTTGCATTACTCTCTTGGAGACTAACTCTATGTTGCTATTTTGATTTTGTATCATTTGTATCCATAGTTTAGATATCTATTCTTTGCACTAGTTTTCTGGGTTATCAATTTTTCAGATTCTAACAATGAGATTACTTGGCATTCTATACTTCATGTTTGCATGGTGATTAATATAGTGATTTTAGTTATTGATGGTGATTAGTTAGATAGATTATCACATGTGTTTTTTTATAGATACTTACCCCATACTACATGTGTATGGTGTGCGTGTATATTTTCTTTATGAATGACATTTTTGATGTGGTTAAGGAAGGGAGTCATAGTCACCTGCTAGTCAGGATCTACATGATGCACCACTTCTTGTCATTGCCTATTTAGTTTAGAATATTGTGTTTGTACGTGCATAGATTTTATTTACATTGTACGTATTGGATATCAACTTCCTTGAATTGCTAGGATGAGCATACCCTATCACATTATCTCAATGGTAAGAGAGGGGAGATAAATTCTTAAGTCCAAATCCTAACCTTTAAACCCATTTTTCCTAGAAAACTAGGACAAGTATTTGAGTTGTTTACCTTTCGAATGAGTCGTATGACATAAATTCATGATTATAACCCTTTAGTTTGATCTTGTATGTGCTTTTCTATCATGGATTTTCATATTTTGGCCTATATGTCTTTAGTGATTTTTCTATTAATTAAGTCAAAATTAAATGATTAAATTAATGAAAAATTGTTATGATATTTTTAATATTTAATTATATTTAATTAATTTGGAGAATTAGTTAAATAAAAAGAATTAAATTTAAAGATTAAAGCTATAAGTTTAATTTCAGGATGTGACAGTATTTATTTAATTTAATAATAATATATTTAAAGTTTATTTTTAAATAAATGCTAAATATTATTATTATTTAAGTTAATAAATATTTTATCAATTAACATTTCAAAAATAAATTAAAAAGTAAAAAAGATATTAATTTATTAAAAGTTTTAAGATTGCATAAAGTGTGCATGAGATTAAAATTTAATAAATTAATTAAAAAGAAAAGTCAAGTGAAATTAAATAAATTTATTTTATAATTTGATAAACGTGCATGGAATTTAGATTAAAAAAAGAGTTAATAAAGAGTTAATATCTGGTGAGCAAAGAGTCCTCTCGGGTGATCACACAATTAGTGCCTCGATTTTAGGAGAGAATTCCTTATCACAAATTGAGAGTTCATTTTCGAGGCACCATGAATTTTTGGAAGAAGGAAATTTTGGAAGAGAGAAGGTTTTAAGAGGAGAAATTTCTCTCACAATCTTTTTGGGCATTGCGTTGTTAGCATTAGAGTCTAGGTAGATTCTTGTGATTAATTCACATAGTTAATTATGCTATTTCTTTTTTTGTCTTTTTCGTGTCTGTGAGATGGTAATCTGAATAATTCCTTTTGACAAGTGTTTCAATATTGTGAATTTCTGGTATGCATGTTAATTCTTCTGTATACATAGAGATTGAAATATCTTGGAATCCTTGTCCAGTAATTTTGCAAATTAGATATTAAACTAGGAAGGGTTTGAAATTGGAAAAGAAAAATTTAAATAGAAAATTTGACTGGTTGGTCATATTTTCCCTATCAGATCAATGCTCGAACTATTATTAAAAAAAATACAGTACAATTTAAATGAAGAAGGTATTTTTTTCTTAAAATTTATATTTATAAAATTTTATAAAACAAAATTAAATAAAAATGAAATTCTTTTTAAAAGTAATATATAATTTTTAAAAAAAAATTAAAATATATTAATGGGAGGGGTGGGAAACCCCACATTCCTTGTACCTATTGGTGCCTTTTACAAGGCCGCTGCAGCAGGTACCCTGTTGCTTACAGTAGTAGTCATATTGCTAACTACGGCAACAGAGGTACCGATTGTCATAGGCTAAGGCCAAAGGTCTTTATGAAATCATCGGTAAGTATAATGTTTTCTTTTAATTATTATTTTTATAGAATTTAGTTTTTAAAAATTGTTTAATAAAAATTATTAACATTAAGATTTTAAATTATAATTATTTAATAATTTATTTAATAAATTTTACTAATAGTTATTATAAAATAATTAATAAAAAATTAAGATGATTATTTTATACAATTATTCATTAATTTAATTAAATGAATTTAATTAAGTTCAATTAATAAATGAAAGTACATAGTGGTTTTAGATTATTTTATTAATAAAGATATTAACTTTAATAAAATTGAAATTAGCTTTATTGAAAGATCAATAGTTATTATTTGAATAAATAATTACGCTTAGATTATTTTAGGAAATTGGCTTAAAATGTAATGGGGGTAATTCTATATTTTTTTTCGAATATAAATGAATGGATTAATTTGTAAAGGTAAACTGTAAATCTCATTTACTTGAAACGTACATTGAAAAAAAAACTAAAATCTTACATTGAACTAATTTTTTTTTTCTTTTCAAAATCAAACTAAACTATGAAAACTATACTGTTGCCTGTATGTTATTAATGCTTTGGATTTGGGTTGACTAGAGTGATGACTAGTTTTAGGACGTCTACCAAAGGCTCGGGAGTTTTGTGATTGTGGTATTATGTTGAATTGATCTTGATTTTTTAAACTCAACCATGGTAATGTGTCTAGTATGCTCTATGATGATTTGTATTTATTTTTTGTTATTGCTTTCCAGTGTTCTTATGTGAAACTAAGGTGAATGTATGACATATCTGACTTAACCATTTTGAGTCTTCAATCATTATTTTTGGGATGCTTTCTAGTTGCTCGTAAAGAACTAATGTGTTATTGTGATTATCTTTTGATGCTTTCTAGTCACTTGTATAGGACTGAGGTGATTTTTATATGATTATTTGATTTGTGATTTAATGAGCTTAGGGTAGGTTATCTATATGTAATGTTGAAAAGTGGCTTTCAATGAAGTCTAAGGCTCTAAGTGGTTGCCAGGATAACCCATTGTAAGTTGTTTAATAAGTGAAAACACTACACTTAATGAGAGTAAAATGAACCTAATAAGAGTCTTTGTATGTTCTTTCCTATGCCTTGAGTGCTAGTACAAACTAGGATGAGAGTAAAGAGAATTCTTGGTTGTGACCATGCATCATTAGTATGCCTTGTCAGTACAAGAGGATACTAGTGTTGCATAGGGTCACTAAGGGGTTGGGGTCCTAAGAGGTTGCCAGGGTAACTCTAATGTTGATTCGTGTGATAACACTTGCTCGCTTACATAGTAGGTTTCTTATGTGTCTGTATTTGCCTCTGGGTCTAGATGTCGATTATGATAGAACCTTTGAATTATATTACTTTTAGGATTTCCTAGACTTAGAGAGTACTTTTGATATTTTAGATTGATATCTTGTTTGGGACTTGAGACTATCTCCTTAGTGCGGTGGGAGTGGGCATTTTTGGGTTACCATGCGGTCGGGTGGTAGTGCTTTTTACTCTTACCATTGAGATCTGTCCATTGATGTCGTGGCTGGAGTTCCTTGTCTGAATTTCCTTTCATTCTATCTCTGTGTATTATGATGGATGGTTGTATCTTTATGATTAATAGTTATATCTTTATGATGGATGGTTTCATTTATTATATTGTACTTTCTATCATGGATCCAAGAAGGATGATATAATCTATTTTTATAAATGATGGGGACACAACCCAAGAACAGAATAGACACAACAGAAAAGGGAAATTATATTAACTGAGAAAATAAGCTAGTACAAACAGTACAGAGAAAATAAACTTTAAAACATGCCCTATGGGCTTACAATAGCATAAATCTGGAGATAATTTCTCCTTTCAGTACCTCCTCTCAAACTCCACTCCGAACTGCCTTTTACAATGCCAGAAATCTCCTTAAATAGACCCCGGAGGGTTAAGGACTAGGAGTACATTCTAGAAAGTGCTAGTAGGCATCCACTGACCAAATAGAAGGTTCCAGAAGCTACGTTAGAAGTTGGTGCAAATCTAGAAGAATCCAGAAACGGTAATCGAACTTCTGGGAGGCATAACTTTTGAACTGTAGCTCCGATTGACGAACCGTTTACATTTTTGGAAAGCTCTCAAAGCGCTTTATAGCCCTATGGACTAGCTTCGCTCGTCCTCCATTTTTTGGCCCTTTTTGAGGTCATTTAATGCCCCTAACCTGACTTTGAAGCATTCTTAGGAGGTCTCCAAAACTCGAAAAACTACAATAACTTTCAAACGGTGGGGCCTTTTGACCTGATTCTTTTTTTGGAATGCTCTAAATCACAATTACATTCATCTGGCCAATTCACACCTTCTAGGTCACCAAAATGATGGCCAAATTGCATGCTCCTATTTTTTCAAGATTTTCTAACACACTGATAGTGGAACTGTGAGAGTTGGAACCTTTATTTGGCCCAAATGGGTATCCAAAAATGAAAACACATGAAATAGAAACTAAGTGTAAGTACATTTTTTTGGGTGACACAGGATTGCCTTTATACCTCTGGATGCTCCTGCATCAGACACCCAGGGTAGATTGAAAAGTGACCTTGTCACTTTATGAATGGTAGAGGAAATCCCAAATGGAAAACCTCAGCTGCTAAAATTCAAGTTGAGTCCTCGGTCGACCGTCCTTTCCACTTCACCAAATACTCTTCATACTGCCTATTTTTGGTACTCCTACCCACATGATGATCTAGAATGTATTCTATCTCCTCCTTCTTAGAAGCAGGAATCGGACATGGTTCTAACACCAGCTCCCCATCTGCACCATCATCATGATACTCTATTAAATCTGCAATGTTGAAAATGGGAGAAATGTGAATACCATCTGGCAGCTCCACCTCATATGTATTTCCTGATTCATGTTTCTTCAAAATTTTGCAGGGGCCAAATTTCTTCATTTTCAGCTTGTTGTAAGTACCGGCTGGAAATCTTTCTTTTTGTAAGTGCACCATGACTAGATCCCCTACTTGGAATTATTTATGTCTTCTCCTTTGATTAGCCCTAGCTTTATACTCTTGATTCATCTTGGTAATGTGTGCTTGAACCTCCTCATGTAGACGCTTGATATGTTCAGCAAATTTCTCAGCTTTAGCACTTGTCCTCTCCCCTTGTTCTATCTTCCTCAATTCTGGTGCAGTCCTTGGGCTATTCCCATATACAATTTGGAATGGTGATTTTCCAGTACTCCTATTTATAGAGTTATTGTAAGCAAACTCTGCTTGTGGTAGAATCAAATCCCATCCCTTGGGCTTATCCCCAACTAAACATCTCAGCAAATTGCCCAGACTTCTATTTACCACTTCTGTTTGGCCATCAGTTTGTGGGTGATGTGTGGAACTGAATTTTAGGTTTGTTCTCAACTTCTTCCACAATGTCCTCCAGAAATACCCCACAAATTTAGTATCTCTATCAGAAACTATACTCCTTAGGAGACCATGTAGTCTCACCACCTCTCTGAAAAACAAGTTTGCAATATGGACAGAATCATGAGTTTTGTGGCATGGAATGAAATGTGCCATTTTGGAGAACCTATCAACCACCACAAATACTGAGTCATTACCCCTTTGTGTCCTCAACAATCCAAGAACAAAATCCATACTTATGTCTTCCCATGGCTTTGATGGAACAGGCAATGGTTGATATAGGCTAGTATTGTGACTAAACCCCTTGGCAACTTGACAAACCTGGCAACTCTTTACAAACTTCTTCACATCCTGTGAAATTTGAGGCCAAAAATAATGTTCTCTAAGAATGGAAATGGTCTTATCTCGACCAAAATGTCCTGCCATCCCTCCATTGTGTTTCTCCTTAATCAGATTTTCCCTCATGGAACTCCTTGGAATGCACAATTGACTACCTTTGAACAACATGCCATCCTGAATCAAATAATCTAACCACTTGGTTCTATCTATAGCAACAGGTTCTTTACAAGCTTTCCATGCTTCAGCAAAATCAGGATCCTTGGGGTACAAATTCTTGAGTTTATCAAACCCAACTACTTCAACTTGCATTACTGTAAGCAACAACTGTCTCCTACTTAGTGCATTTGCAACCCTGTTAGATTTTCCACTTCTATGCTTCAACACAAATGTATAACTCTGCAAGAACTCTACCAACTTCATATGCCTCTGATTCAATTTACCTTGGATATTTAGGTACTGTAATGCTTGATGATCAGTATACAAAACAAATTATTTTGGCAATAAATAATGCCTCCATTTCTTTAAGGTCTGAACTATTACATAGAACTCTTGATCATAAACATAATACTTCTTCTTTGCATCATTCAATCACTAAAATATGCAATAGGCTTACCTTCTTGGCTTAATACAGCCCTAATAGCGTTGCCACTAGCATCACAATCCACCTGGAAAACCTTTCTAAAATCTGGAAGTGTCAACACAGGTTGTTCTGTTACCTTCTTCTTTAGCAATTCAAAACTTCTCGCAGCTACTGCAGTCCATTTGAACTCTTTTCTATCCCCTCTTATTGTATCAGTTAGGGGTGCACATATGCCACTGAAATTCTTAATAAACTTCCTGTAAAAACTAACCAAACCATGAAATGATCTTACCTCAGTAGCAGACCTTGGATTAGGCCATTCCAAGATGGCTTTTACCTTCTCTGGATCCATTTTGAGACCTTCGGGTGATATAACAAACCCCAAATAGACTAATTCCCTTTTTGCAAAGATACACTTCTTCAGATTAATTAACAGTTTCTCTTCCCTTAGCCTTTCAAGGACACTACAAATATGCAATAAATGTTCTTCCAAAGTCTTGCTGAAAATTAAAATATCATCCAAATAAACAATAAATTTTTTTCCCAAGAACTTCTTAAGTACCTCATTCATGAGCCACATGAAGGTGCTTGGGGCGTTTATCAATCCAAAGGGCATGACTAACCACTCATAAAGACCCTCCTTGGTCTTGAAGGCTATTTTCCACTCATCTCCTTCTTGAATCCGTATCTGGTGATAACCACTCTTCAGATCTATCTTTGTGAAGTACTGAGCTCCACTCAAGCGGTCCATAAGATCATCCATCCTTGGCAAAGGAAACTGGTACTTGATGGTTATCCTATTTATAGCTCAAGAATCCGTACAGATCCTCCACTCTCCATCCTTCTTTGGTGCAAGTACTGCAAGTACTAGACATGGACTCAGGCTCTCTCGAATCAAGCCCTTCCTCAATAGCTCTTGAACCTGTCTATTTAGCTCCTCTGTTTTAGTAGGAGTCATCCTGCGAGCAGCTTTGTTAGGCAAACTAGCTCTCGAAATCAGATCTATCTGATGACTGATTTGCCTTACTGGTGGCAATCCATCTGGAACATTATCAGAGATAATATCTCCAAACTCCCTTAGTAAATCTGAAACTTCAAGTGGCATTTCACTACTACCTTCTTTATCTTTCCTAGGAATCAAAGCATAGCACATATGTTGGTGTTTCATGCCATCTAAAAACTTCTTTTCATCAACAAGACAAATCCTAGCACTGCTACATACCTTTTCACCTTCCTTTTTCATGGGCTTCAATTTGTGGCAAACTCCATCCTTTGTCAGAGAGTATGTGTTTGCATGTCCATCATGTACTGCATGTCTATCAAATTGCCATGGTCTACCCAACAATAGATGGCAAACATTCATCGAAATAACATCACAGAGAACTTCATCATGGTAACTCCCAATTTTGAATTTCACTAAACATTGTTCACTTACCAGGACCTTATGATCATCTTTTACCCAAGTAATCCGATAGGGCTGGGGATGTTTCTCCCTCTTGAGCTTCAGCTTAGAGACCATCTCTTCTGATACCAAGTTATCAGTGCTACCACCATCAATGATCACGTCACAACATTTATCCTCACACTTGCATCTGGTACGGAACACACTCCTCCGTTTTCCTAGTTCAATCTCACCACTTAGTAGGACTCTTTCATTTACCAAGGTCTCTCCCCTTTCTGCAACCTTTGAATGTGATGATTGTACATCCTCATCCACATGAGCAACCCTAGCTTGGCCCTCAGCTCTCCTATCTGTCCTTCCTTGTCGTTGAGGGCATTCAAAGGCACGATGTCCTTCTTCATTGCAATGGAAACATGTACCATGGAAGCCTCCTCTTCCTTGTCCACGTCCTCTACCTCTTCCTCTCTGATTTCCAAAGTCTTGGTCACAGGAGCAGTTGAAACCCTCATTCCTCTGGTTCTTGCTAGTACCCTCATCTTCATTTTTCTTTTGGGTTTCATTGCGGCCTCTAGATGACCTACCACTTCCCCTTCCTCCTTGACCGCGCCCTCTTTGTCTTCTTTCAAACCTTTTATTTAGCTTCTCTTCAACTCATAGGGCAAACCGATATGCCTCTTCAACGCTGGTCATTCTTACCAAACTTAATTCCTCCTGGATGCTAGGTCGCAATCCACTGATATAACGAGCAACCTTCTCCTTATTTGCTTCTGCATGCCCCACTCTAATCAAGAGTCGATAAAATTCCTCTGTATATTCTTGGACTGATCTTCCTTCTTGCTTTAACCCATGCATCTTCTTAAACAAATCAAGCTCGTAGTCCACATGAATGAATTGCTTCTTCAATTTGTCCACCATGCGATCCCATCTTGTGATCTTCTCCTTTCCTCTTCTATTTCTTTCCAATTGAACCTCTTGCCACCAAATTTTGGCATGGCCTTTCAATTTGGCTTTTGCAAACTTAACCCTATCTGGGTCCCTTATATCCTCATACTCAAAGTATTCTTCCAGTTCATTGATCCAATCGATCAAATCATCTGGTTTCAGATTTCCTGAAAATACACCCACTTCAATTGCAGGTCTTTTCCCAAACTTAGTAATGGCCCTAAAAAGCCTTTCCTCTGCATGATTTAGAACTTCCCCGTCAAATTCTTCTTCTGGTCCCATTACTTCTTCTTCATTGTCATCCTCACAAACTCCACTCCGAACTGCCTTTTACAATACTAGAAATCTCCTTAAATAGACCCCAGAAGGTTAAGGACTAGGAGTAAATTCTAGAAAGTTCTAGTAGGCATCCACCGACCAAATAGAAGGTTCCAGAAGCTGCATTAGAAGTCAGTGCAAATCTAGAAGAATCCAGAAATGGTAACCGAACTTTTGGGAGGCATAACTTTTGAACTATAGCTCCGATTGACGAACTGTTTACATTTTCGGGAAGCTCTCAAAGTGCTCTATAGCCCTATGGACTAGCTTCACTCGTCCCCCATTTTTTTGGCCCTTTTCGAGTCATTTAATGCCCCTAACCTAACTTTGAAGCATTCTTAGGAGGTCTCCAAAACTCGAAAAACTGTAATAACTTTCAAACGGTGGGGCCTTTTCACCTGATTCTTTTTCTGAAATGCTCTAAATCACAATTACATTCATCTGGCCAATTCACACCTTCAAGGTCACCAAAATGATGGCCAAATTGCATGCTCCTATTTTTTCAGGATTTTCTAACACACTGATAGTGGAACTGTGAGAGTTGGAACCTTTATTTGGCCCAAATGGGTATCCAAAAATGAAAACACACGAAAAAAAAACTAAGTCTAAGTACATTTTTTTGGGTGACACAGGATTGCCCTTATACCTCTGGATGCTCCTCATCAATAAATGTATATTCTTTTAGCCTTTCATACACTATGACATGTACAACAAATGATTGAGCATTCTAAATTTTATTGCCAAGTGGCATTTAGAACAACTGTATATTATTTAAATGGACTTTGGGCTTTTAATTATTCTTTCATATGGATGTGGTATTTATTAGACTTAGTATTAATTAAATTTAAAAGTGATTCAATGTCTTGGGATCCTTAAGGAATGTAATATGTGATGTTTACTTAATTATAATGGTATGTTATTGCTTCTGCTACTTTGTGATTGACGTGTATGTTATTCTTTCTTTAAAAAGAAAATGTTTGGCAAACTTGGTAAAACTTTAGGTTAATTCTTTTGGATCCCTTGGCGAGGTGTTACATCTGGTATCAGAGCCCAAGTTCTACATTGGGAGCTCTGGGCATATTGGAATGCCACTAGTTATTAACTAGTTGAACTAAAATGAAACTTAAACTGTTATGTATATCTATTTCAAGCTGAAACTAGAACTAGTTGAACTGAAACAAAACTTGAACTTTTAGTTGTATATTCTCAAACTTGAACATTTGGACTTCAAAACTAAATATTATACTTAAACCTAAATTAGGAAAAACTAAAAATTGAACTTATACTATTTTCAAAACATGTATCTTTTATATATGCTTTATAGTGGTATGTTTTATGGTTATTATAACATCTTGTATCTTGGACATTATTGTAGGATGGTATCTGGGATGAGATCTTCTATTAGAAGTCATAGCTTAGGCCATGGTAGAGGTCGTGGACAAGGCAGAAATATCAATGTACATGAGTTTTTCCACAAAGGCCTTAATCAAGAAGAGGGTAGGGAAGAGCATGTCAGTAAGCATTAGGAAGAGAACCATAGAGAGCAATAGGTTGACTTAGACGAGGTTAACTTGAGGCAAATGATGAAAACCATCATTGATCACCTACCTCCTATTCAAGGTCAAGATGGAGTACATTAGGGAGGACATGAGCAAAGACCTAGGTCTAGGAGCCCTCAGAGGGATCGAAAGAGATTGATTGTAGCTACTTAGATGAAGGACCTTCAGAGGTCCAAGGTCAAGCCCTTTAACGGGCATGGTTTAGGTTATGTAGCCAAGTAGTGGCTTATTGCTCTTGACAGGGGTTTTTGCTATTTAGGATTTTGATAGTAATGTCAAAGCGAGGTTTGCTATTACCAACTTGGAATTCTTTGGAGCCACTTGGTGGACTATCAAAGAGAAGAAGCTGGGCATAGACATTAACAATGTCACATGGGAGTTATTTCTGAAAAACTTCTGTGAGCGATTCCTACTAGAGGAATGGAAACACCATAGAGCATATGAGTTCCACAACCTGAGATAGTTCACTATGACTGTAGTAGAGTATGAGCATAAGTTCTATGAGCTCATGCCCTTTTCAGGAATTAGTGATAACCTAGCATAGTTGGCACAACATTTCATTAGAGGCTTGAACAACCGTCTAGTTGGGGGTGTTAAGTTGTTTGAGCCTAAAACCCTCAAAGATGTGGTACATAGAGCCATCCTTGTAGAGCAGAGTGTTGAACTAGGACATGGGGATTTTGTGGGAACACCGACAACATTAGGATCTAAGGGTAACCGCAACTCAGGTGGTAGTAAGAAACCTCCTTTTTGAGGTAATCAACAGTAGGGAGGATCTTATCATCCAACTCAAAGTGGTGATGGTGGTTCTATCTCTAAGAACTATGGCAACACACAATGAAATAAGCGTAACTAGTATGAGTAGCCATCTTAGAGTATTCATCCTTATCCTAGTAGGGGTAGTGTTCATCAGTCTAGTACACCTAGAGTGCAGTGGAGTTTTGATGGAGAGTGTTTCTCATGTGGACAATGCAAACACAAGTCATCCCATTACCCTCAAGGGAAATCACAATTCTTATGCTAAAGACCCGCAACTTTAGAACCTATGATTAGAGACATGGGTAGGTCCTAGAGAGTATTCTCAGTGTAGTCATACCCTCCTATAGGGGGAAAGGGTCTAGTGGGACCTGCACAGTGAGTTTTTTAGTTTTATCTTTCTTGTAGGCTTCCAGGAGTAAGCCTAAGTCTAGGGAGTGGATGTAGTGCCTGTCCCTAGTTTACATGTCTATTACTATTGCTGAACTCTTTCAGGCTAATTTTATGCTTGATTATTAGTAGTATTATTTTGAGATTATCAAATATTGTTTCACATTTAGTTGATTATATGATGAGATTACTTGGTACTCTATACTTCATGTTTGCATGATGATTATTATATTGATTTCAGTTATTGATGATGATTAGTTAGATGGATTATCATTTGTGTTTTCTTAAGGATACTTACCCCATACTGCATGTGTATGGTGTGTGCATATATTTTCTTTATGTATGACATTTTTGATATGGTTAAGGGAGGGAGTTGTAGTCACCTGCTAGTCAGGATCTACACAATGCACCACTTTTTGTCATTGCCTATTTAGTTTAGAATATTGTGTTTGTACATGCGTGGATTTTATGCAGATTGTAGGTATTGGGTATCGACTTCCCTGAATTGTCAGGATGAGCGTACCCTATCACATTTTCTCAATGGTAAGAGAGGGGAGATAAATTCTTAAGTCCAAATCCTAACCTTTAAATGCATTTGTCCTAGAAAATTAGGACAAGTATATAAGTTGTTTACCTTTCAAATGCATCATATGACATAAATTTGTGATTATAACGCTTTAGTTTGATCTTGTATGTGTTTTTCTACGATGGGTTTTCGTATTTTGTCCTATATGTCTTTAGTGATTTTTCTATTAATTAAGTCAAAATTAAATGATTAAATTAATGAATTAATTTAATGGAAAATTTTTATGATATTTTTAATATTTAATTATATTTAATTAATTTGGAGAATTAATTGAATAAAAAGAATTGAATTTATAAGTTTAATTTTAGAACATGATAATATTTATTTAATTTAATAATAATAAATATAGATTTTATTTTTAAATAAATGCTAAATATTATTATTATTCAAGTTAATTAATATTTTATCAATTAATGTTTCAAAAATAAATTAAAAAGTGAAAAAGATATTAATTTATTAAAAGTTTTAAGATTGCATAAAGTGTGCATGAGATTAAAATTTAATATATTAATTAAAAAGAGAAGTCAAGTGAAATTAAATAAAGTTATTTTATAATTCAATAAATGTGCATGGAAAAGATTAAAAAAGAGTTAATAAACAGTTAAAGTCTAGTGAGCAAGGAGTCCTCTCGAGTGATCACACAATTAGTGCCCCAATTTTAGGAGAGAACTCCTTATCACCAATTGAGGGTTCATTTTCGATGGACTATGAATTTTTGGAAGAAGGAAATTTTGGAAGAGAGAAGGTTTAGAGAGGAGAAATTTATCTCACAATCTTTTTGGGTGTTGCATTGTTAGCATCAAAGTCCAGGTAGATTCTCGTGATTAATTCACACAGTTTATTGCACTATTTCTTTTCCTATCTTCTTCATGTTTGTGAGAGGGTTATCTAAATAATTCCTTGTGATGAGTGTTTCGATATTGTGGATTTCTGGTATGCATGTTAATTCTTTTCTATACATAGAGATTGATATATCTTAGAATCTTTGTCTAGTAATTTTGCAAATTAGATATTAACTAGGAAGGGTTTGAAATTGAAAAAGGAAAATTGAAAGATAAAATTTGATTGGTTTGTCATATTTTCCCTATTAGATAAATGCTATAACTATTATTAAAAAAAATACAATACACTTTAAATGAAGAAGGTATTTGTTTCCTAAAATTTATATTTATAAAATTTTATAAAACAAAATTAATTAAAAATGAAATTCTTTTTAAAACAATATATTATTTTTTAAGAAAAATTAAAATATATTAATGGGAGGGGCCGGAAACCCCACAACCCTCATACCTGCTGGCACCTTTTACAAAGTCAAGACAGTAGGTACCTTGGTGCTCGTAGCAGTAGTCGTATTGCTAAATGCGGCAGCAGAGGTACCGACCGCTGCAGACTAAGGTCAACGACTTTAATGAAATCATCGGTAAGTATAATATTTTCTTTTAATTGCTTGCTTTTATATAATTTAGTTTTTAAAAAATTGTTTGATAAAAATTATTAATATTAAGATTTCAAATTATAATTTATTTAATAAATTTTATTAGTAGTTATTATAAAATAATTAATAAAAGATTAAGATGATTATTTTATATAATTATTAATTAATTTAATCAAATGAATTTAACGAAGTTTAATTAATAAACAAAAGTACCTAGTGGATTTGGATTATTTTGTTAATAAAGATATTGACTTTAATAAAATTGAAATTAGTTTTATTGAAAGGTCAATAGTTATTATTTTAATAAATTATTACCATTAGGCTGTTTTAGGAAATTGACTTAAAATATAATGGGGGTAACTCTATATTTTATTCAAATATAAATGAATGGATTAATTTGTAAGGCTAAACTGTGAATCTCATTTAATTGAAATGTACATTGAAATGAAAATTGAAATCTTACATTTAACTCAACAATATGTTTTTTTTTCTCCAAATCAAACTAAACTATGAAAACTACATTGTTATCTATATGTTGTTTATACTTTGGGTTTGGGTTGAGTAGAGTGTTGAAAAGTTTTAGGACATCTACTAGAGGCTTGGGAGTTTTGTGATTGTGGTATTATGCTGAATTGATCTTGATCTTTTAAACTCAACCATGGTAATGTGTCTAGTATGCTCTATGATGAGTTGTATGTATTGTTCTGTAGGTGCACTTTTAGTACACCATTTTAAAAAATTTTAAAGTTGCCTCCCATGAAGAATTCTTGAAAATTGTTTCTAGATTGCTTAGCAATGTTCCTATGAAGGATAAAGATCAAAGTTCTAATGTAGATGTGAGGGTTCCTATGCCACAATTCAGAGTTCATTGCCTTGGTTTAGAATTATAGATTAGTTTGATATGATTTATTATGCTTCTTCAACTTCATGTTCATAATTTGACGTAGAGAAAGAAACAATTGAGTTAGTCTTCAAAATTGTTTGATTGAATATATAAAAGGAAGCAAAATTAGAACTGGAATGTAGAATTGGAAATGGAATGCAAATTTGGAATTGGAATTGGAATGTAGAATTAGAATTGGGATGTAGAACTGGATTTCAAATCTTTTCACCATAGGAGAAGCTCATTTGGGACTTTCTGCAAAGAACAGGAGAAGTCATTTTGATCTTTTCCACCAGACAAGCCAAATTGTCATTTTTTGCCAAAGTGAAGAAAATTAAATTTTGATAATTTCACAGATTTTAAACTTGAAATATGTATTCAATATGAATTACTGTCGTATGAAAGCTTAGATTTTGAAACCATTATTTGAGAAATAAAAGAAACAAAAAATTCATGTCTTAATGCATCTTTCATAGCTCATTCACAAAATCCTGCCAGTGGAGAAGTAGAAGTTAGATTTTTCGCCAAACATCAAGTTCATAGAAGAATAATAGAACGTCCTTCCTCATACCAGTTACCTACAAAAAACTCTAAAGTATACATGTGGAACCCGATGGATATCATAGCATGGGCCTGTGAGTGCAAAATTTCAATGCCCAAGACCCACAAAACCATTTGATAGAATGCTCGAACAAGTGCAAGATAACAGAGTAGCATTGATCAAAGAATACATAGTTCCCTCCGTGCTATCGAGCCGTATGTTGATAAATTAGAACTTGTGTATGTAATGGAGACCAGGATCCGATGTATTGACTCCATTTTTTGTATTGCACCTTATTGTATGTTATGACATGAGCAGCTAGTGTGAAGTTACCAAGTGCATCATAGGCATGAAGGAATTTTTTTAAAACTAGTCCAATACAAATTCGAATATCATCCACTGAATTTTGTTTGAAGGTGAGGATGGAAACATGATGGAAATTGGTCCATGGAGATGTGTTCAGGCCTCCTAGTCACTCTAGCCTGCTTTGTGTGTATGTTAGAACTAGTGTTCAATTTTTTGGAATGACACTTGTTATAATGATATTTGCAATGCTTGGTTTCCATTGTCCCTCCAATTATTGTGGGTTGATAACTGGTATGGTTATATTATGGGTTTTCATGGGTTTATTTCCTAACTACTCTTCAACTCATTTGTATATGATGTTCAAAGGCATATAATAAAAAAAAAAACCCTGAAGTCTGCTTTTATGTTTCTAGGTACTATTTTTTTTTTTTTGCATTTTCTTCATACTAAACGCATTGATATGGGGTGAGAAATCATTTGGTGCAGTGCCCTTTGGAACAATGTTTACACTGGTCTTTTTATCCTTTGGAATTTCTGTACGCTTGGTTTTTTGTCACCAGTTACTTTGGGTTCAAGAAACTTGCAATTTAGGATCCAACGAAGACAAACAAGATCCCAAGGCAAATTCCAAAATAGGCTTGGTACATGCAGCCAATTTTCTCCATATTAATTGGTGACATCTTACCTTTTGGAGTTTTTTTCATTGAGCTATTTTTCTTTTTGACTTCCATATGGATGAATCAGTTCTACTATATCTTTGGGTTCTTGTTCATTGTCTTTATTATCCTTTTGGTCACTTCTGTCAAGATCACTATTGTTCTCTGCCACTTCCCATTGTGTAGTGAAGATTATCATTGGTGGTGGAGGGCATATCTAACTTCAGGCTCATCAACACTCTATTTGTTTCTCTATGCGATATTCTACTTCTTCACAAAATTGGAGATCACCAAGCTTGTTTCTAGTATTCTCTACTTTGGCTACATGAAAATCATTTCATATGATTTTGTTTGTTAACTGGTACAATTGGCTTCTATGTGCATAAGATATACTTAGTAGTGAAGATTGATTGAGTTTCTCAACACAACTACTTGTGTTTGTCATACACTCAATTTTATGGCAAAGAATAGGAAAAGGTTCTGATGTGCACATGGTTTCCATTATTTGCAAACATAAGGTGAAAAGGAAGTATAGGCAATGTAATGTTTGAACACAACTATTCCTAAAAAAAAAGGCAGAGTATTCTAGGCCAATCAGATTTTTGGACATGAAGAGTCAAATAATCCCAATAGTGCTAATATTTAGAAGACTTTTGCAATACTTTGAGAAATCTTTTGCATTGAAATCATAAAGAATGATGCCATTAAAATGGTCAAGGTACTAAAAGTTAAAAGAATATGATTCAAAAAGAGTGAAAATAGATTATTATTGAGAAACGAATAAAGACTTGAATGAGAAAGAATTAGCTATATTGGTGATTGAAGGGTCATGAAGATGAAAAGGCATTAAATAAGGAATTCGATGATGATACAAAGGTTCTTCTTTTCCACAAAGGTAGGCATTGCTGAAGTAGAGGGGAGGGCATTTAGTTTTTGTATTTTGGTTTACACATTAGAGATTGATATTCAATTTTTGTAATAAATTTGACTGTAGATTGTAAGAAAATATAATAAGTGTTGTGTTTGTTGTGTTTAAAACAAGAAAGGTTTGGTTATGAATCAAAGTATTTGAGCATCACTTTTTCTGATTACTTTCAATTAGAGTATTGTTATGGTTAGTTTTGAGCACTTTCTTACATTCTGAGTCAAATGGTGAATGGGTTGTAGATTGGAGTATTTTCAACTGTTTCTATTGCAAATATTAGAATGTTTAATCTTCTTTTATTTCAGTTTCATTGCACTTGCATAATTTACATTCATATTGCATTACTGGTATCAAGGAGTCATAGGAATTGTGGGTTCTCAGCATTGGCTAGGTTTAGGAGCTAAAATCTACCTATGACAAAAAATCTACCTAGAAGCTAAAATCTACTATACTAGTATCAAGAAGTCATAGGAATTGTGGGTTCTTGGCATTGGCTAGGTTTAGGATCTAAAATCTACCTAGGTTAGTTTTGTCTATGGCTAGCTTGGTTTTCCCTCTTCCGTTCTTAGGTTAAGAATGAACCCAATTAGTTTAGGAACTAGTAAATTCATTGAATATCACTTGATAAGGGAGCTATACCTTTCAATTTAGAGGAAATTTATCTACCTAAAGATAGATTATCCAACTATTGGTATCTGGTTGTTCTTTCAGATTTGGGCATTTGAGAGTTAAATTGAAAAAAAAAAAATCTATTTACCAACAAATTTTTTGGTGACTCCACTGAGGATGTGAAAAAGAAGATTAGTGTTAAGTTTTACTTCCTCAATTTATTATTATCTTCGCTACCTAGAGATTGGAAAATCTATTTTAGTTCTCAGAATTTGTGGTCAGGTAGTTTAGTGCTTTCATTTTCAAAATTTGAGGTACCTTCCCTAGGATGGAGGTTGGCAGCTTTGTTGAAGAATTTTTCTTGAAATATTTAGAAATTTTAAAAGATTGGATGCCAGCAAGAGATGAAGATGTTTTAGACATCTTTATCTTTATCCTAGGATTCAAAAATCCAATTGAAGAAGTTACAGAAGATATGGTGAGAAGTGTTAATTGGTTGAAAGCTACCTATGCTCTTTCTTCATCAAGAAGAAACCTCCTGTGCAAGAACCCAAGGAACAAGAGCATGCATGTGAAGATCTTCAGCAAGCTGAAAATGAGGAGCCTAACATCATCTCATTACATGTGTTGCATGAATAGGAAGAAGAACAACATATACAAGATGATCTTCAAGTAAGTAATGATGGATGTTCTTATAATTTACATTTTCAGCCTGATTGTTCAAATGAGGAAAATGTCAATTATTTTGAGAATAAAAGAAGTTTCAGTTTGAAGTTTCATCCTATGTTAATAGAAAGCAATATTCAAGATGTATTGGTTCTAGCAGTATGCTATGATAAAATTCCATCACATCAAATAGATGAAGGGTCATTGTTTTCTAAGTCTTCCTTTGAGTTTCAAGATAAAAGTTTGGTTGAGATTGAAGAAGTTAAAAGGTTACAACAGTTGATACCACCCATGATTTTAACAAAAACATTACCTTGCAAGGAAGAGGTTATCTCTTAGCTCTTACCGATTATTGAAGAAAGGGATGCTCCTCCAATAGCTTTAGGTATTGATTCATCATCCTATGTGACTATTTTGGATAGAATATTTTCAGAATAAATTTGTGAGAAGGATAAGGAAATTATTTCAGTCAAGGTTTATCCTAAAATTGGAGAGACATGCTTAAAATTTGAGGCTTCCACGTATGCTGAAAGTCCTCCAAATTGTGATAGTCCCAAGTGTTAAATGCTAAAGATAATGATGTGTTTTCTTTGGAGATATTTGAGAAATGTTTGTTTCAATTTCAGTTTTGAATAGTCTCAAATCTTCCATGCAAAAAGATAAAGAAAAATTGGAATTCTATACATGGCTCTTTGGGTATAATATTTTTCTTACAAGACTTCTTCATTATATTGAGTTGATTTTTAGTATTGAGGGGGTCATTAAATTACAACTGAGATGGATTACTTCGATACCATGCATTGTTTCAAAATGGCTCCTTCTCTTCTCAACCAGTTAATGGCCATGTATAAGTCTAATTTTTCTGTCCCTCCTTTTGGTGAGTTTTCCTCACCTCTTTGTAAATATGTTTTTCTTTTTAATTTTTGGCTTGCCTATTTCAATTTTTCCTCGTGTTGTTGTGTTGTTGTTCACTTTCCTAGTTTTGGTTTTGCCTTGCTCCCCTCCACCATACTCGCAAGTAACTTTTTTTTACCTCCTCAACTTGACTCTGTAACCCAATGGATAAGGCACTTGTCTTCTGCTAGAGATATTGGTTTCTTTTTGTACATTATAGCACATAATCCCCATTCAGAGCCAGTTCTAGGTGCACTTTTAGTACACCATTTTAGAAACTTTTAAAGTCACCTCCCATGAAGAATTCCCCAAAATTATTTCCAATTTGCTTGAAAATGTTCCTATGAAGGATAAAGATCAAAGTTCTAATGTAGATGTAAAGGTTCCTATGCCACAATTTAGAGTTCATTGCCTTGGTTTAGAATTATAGATTTAGTTTGATATGATTTATTATGCTTCTTTAGCTTCATTTTCATAATCTAACTTAGAGAAAGAAAAAATTGAGTTAGTCTTCAAAATTGTTTGATTGAATATACAAAAGGAAGCAGAATTGGAATTAGAATGCAAAATTGGAATTGGAATGCAGAATTAGAATTGTGATGAAGAACTGGATTTCCAATTTTTCTGCCACAAGAGAAGATCATTTGGGACTTTCCACAAAGAAGAGGAGAAGACATTTTGATATTTTCTATCGAAGAAGCCAAATTGTCATTTTTGCCGAAGTGAAGCAAATTAATTTTTGATAATTCCAAAGATTTTAAACTTGAAATATGTATTCAATATGAATTACTATCATATGAAAGCTTAGATTTTGAAACCACTATATGAGAAATAAAAGACATAGAAAATTCACGTCTTAATGCATCTTTTGTAGCTCATTCATGAAATCCTACCAGTGGAGAAGTAGAAGTTAGATTTTTTGCCAAAAATCAAGTTCATAGTGGAATAGCAGAACATCCTTCCTCATACCAGCTACCTATGAAAACTCTAAAGTATACATGTGGAACCTAATGGATATCATAGCATGGGCCTACGAGTGCAAAATTTCAATGCCCAAGACTCGCAAAACCATTTGATAGAATGCTCAAGCAAGTGAAAGATAATGGATTAGCATCAATCAAAGAATACATAGTTCCCTCGATGCTATCGAGCTGTATGTTGATAAATTAGAACTTGTGTATGTAATGGAGACCTAGGTCTGATGTATTGACTCCATTTTCTGTATTGCACCTCATTGTATGTTATGACATGAGAAGCTGGTGTGAAGTTACCAAGTGCATCACTACCATTAAGGAAATTTTTTAAAACTAGTCCAATACAAATTTAAATATCATCCACTCAATTTTGTTTGAAGGTGAGAATGGAAATAGGATGGAAATTGGTCCATGGAGATGTATTCAGGCCTCCTAGTCACTCTAGCTTGCTTTGTGTGCATGTTGGAACTGGTGTTCAATTTTTTGGAATGACACTTGTTACAATGATATTTGCATTGCTTGGTTTCCTTTCTCCCTCGAATTTTGGTGGATTGATGATTGCTATGGTTTTGTTATGGGTTTTTAGGGGTTTATTTGCTGGCTACTCTTCAACTCATTTGTATAAGATGTTCAAAGGCACAGAATAAAAAATATATACCCTAAAGTCTACTTTTATGTTTTCAAGTACTTTTTTTTTTTTTGCATTTTCTTCATACTGAATGCATTGATATGGGGTGAGAAATAATTTGGTGTGGTGCCCTTTGGAACAATGTTTGCATTGGTCTTTTTATCGTTTGGAATTTCTATACCCTTGGTTTTTGTCAGTAGTTACTTTGGGTTCAAGAAACCCGCAATTGAGGATCTATTGAAGACAAACAAGATCCCAAGGAAAATTTTAGAATAGACTTGGTACATGCAATCAATTTTTTCCATATTAATTAGTGGCATCTTAACTTTTTGGGCTATTTTCATTAAACTATTTTTCTTTTTGACTTCCATATGGCTGAATCAGTTCTACTATATATTTGGGTTCTTGTTCATCATCTTTGTCATCCTTTTGGTCACTTGTGCCAAGATCACTATTGTTCTCTGCTACTTCCCGTTGTGTAGTGAATATTATCATTGGTGGTGGAGGGCATATATAACTTTAGGCTCATCAACACTTTATTTGTTTCTCTATGCAATATTCTCCTTCTTTACAAAACTGGAGATCACCAAGCTTTTTTTTGGTATTTTCTACTTTGGCTACATGACAATCATTTCATATGCATGTTTTGTATTGACTAGTACAATTTGCTTCTATGCATGCTTCTAGTTTGTGTGTAAGATATGCTCATCAATGAAGATTGATTGAGTTGCTCAACACAATTGCTCATGTTTTTCATACATTCAATTTTATGGAAAAGGATAGAAAAAGGTTTTGATGTGCACATGGTTTCCATTATTTGCAAACATAAGGTGCAAAGGAAGTATAGGCAGTGTAATGTTTGAACACAACTATTCCAAAAAAAAAAAGGCAAAGTATTCTAGGCTAATCAGATTTTTGGACATGAAGAGTCAAAGTATCCCAATAGTGCTAATATTTAGAAGACCGTTGCAATACTTTGAGGAATCTTTTGCATTGAATTCATAAAGAATGATACCATTAGAATGGTCAAGGTACTAAAAGTTAAGAGAATAGGATTCAAAAAGAGTGAAAATAGTTTATCGTTGAGAAATGAATAAAGACTTGGATGAGAAAGAATCAGTTATACTGGTGATTGAAGGGTCATGAAGATGAAAAGGCATTAAATAAGGAATTGGATGATGATACAAAGGTTCTTCTTTTCCATAAAGGTAGGCATTGCTAGAGTAGAGGGTAGGGCATTTAATTTATGTATTTTGGTTTATGCATTGGAGATTGATATTCAACTTTTGTAATAAATTTGACTATAGATTGCAAGAAAATATAATCAAAGTGTTGTGTTTTTTGTGTTTAAAACAAGAAAGGTTTGGTTATGAATCAAAGTATTTGAGCATCACTTTTTTTGATTACTTTCAATCAGAGTATTGTTATGGTCAGTGTTGAGCACTTTCTTACATTCTAAGTCAAATGGCGAATGGGTTGTAGATTGGAGTATTTTCAATTTTTTATATTGCAAATATTAGAATGTTTAATCTTCTTTTATTTCAGTTTCATTGCACTTGCATAATTTACATTCATATTGCATTACCAGTATCAAGGAGTCATAGGAATTTTGGGTTCTTGGCATTGGCTAGGTTTAGGAGCTAAAATCTACCTGAGTTAGTTCTGTCTAGGGCTAGCTTGGTTTTCCCTCTTCCGTTCTTAGGTTGAGAATTTACCCAATTAGTTTAGGGACTAGTAAATTCATTGAATATCACTTGATAAGGGAGCTATACCTTTCAATTTAGAGGAAATCTATCAACCTAAAGATATATTATCCAATTGTTGGTATCTGATTGTTCTTTTAGATTTGGGATTTTGAGAGTTAAATTGAAAAGAACAAATCTATTTACCAACATGTTCATTATTGCTTTCTAGTATCCTTGTGTGAAGTTGAGGTGAATGTATGAAATATTTGACTTAACCATTTTGAGTCTTCGATCAATATTCTTGGGATGCTTTCCAGTTGCTTGTAAAGAACTAATGTGTTATTGTGATTATCTTTTGATGCTTTCCAGTCACTTGTATAGGACTGAGGTGATTTTTATATGATTCTTTGATTTGTGATTTGATGAGTTTAGGGTAGGTTATCTATATGTAATGTCAGTAAGTGGCTTGTGATGGAGGCCAGGGCCCTAAGTGACTGCTAGGGTAACCCATTGTAAGTTATTTAATAAGAAAAAATACTACACTAAATGAGAGTAAAATGAACCTAATAAGAGTCTTTGTATGTTCTCGCTCATTCCTTGAGTGCTAGTACAAACTAGAATGGGAGTAGAGAGAACACTTGGTTGCAACCATGCATTGTTAGTATGCCTTGTCAGTATGAGAGGATACTAGTGCTGTATATGGTCACTAGGGGGCCAGGGTCTTGAGAGACTACCAGGGTAAATCTAGTGTTGATTTGTGCGATGACACTTTCCCGCTTACATAGTAGGTTTCCTACATGTCTTTGTTTGCCTTTGGGTCTAGATGTCGATTTATGTTGGAATCTTTGAGTTAGATTACTTTTAGGGTTTCTTGGACTTAGAGAGTACTTTTGATATTTTAGATTAATATCCTATTTGGGACTTGAGACTATCTCCTTAGCACAGAGGGAGTGGTCCCTTTTGGGTTACCATGCAGTTGAGTGGTAGTGCTTTTTACTCTTACCATTGAGATCTATTCGTTGATGCCATGGCTAGAGTTCCTTGTCTGCATTTCCTTTCATTCTATCTCTATGTATTATGATAGATGGTTGTATATTTATGATGGATAGTTATATCTTTATGATGGATAGTTTTATTTATTGTATTGTACTTTGTATCATGGATTTGAGAAGGATGATGTAATCTATTTTTATAAATTTATATTCTTTTAGCCTTTCATACTGTGTAACATGTACAATGGATGATTGAGCATTCCAAATTTTATTGCCAAGTGGCATTCGAAACAAATGTATATTATTTAAATATACTTTAGACTTTTAGTTATTCTTTCATATGGATGTGGTATTTATTAGACTTAGTATTAATTAAATTTAAATGTGATTCAACATCTTGGGATCCTTAAGGAATGTAACCTGTGATGTTTGCTTAATTATGATTGAATGTTATTGCTTCTACTACTTTGTGATTGATGTGTATGTTATTCTTTCTTTAAAAAAAAAAAGTTTGGAAAACTTAGTAAAACTTTAGGTTAATTCTTTTGGATCCCTTGGTGGGGTGTTTACAAAAGCATCGCTTAAGCCCTTTGGTTATGAAATTGAAGTTGATGATGTGAGTGCAATTATTTTTGCACTACTCAAGGAACAAATTGATTCAAGGGCTAAAATTTTTGGGAAGTATGAAGAAGCAAAGGCTAGAATCATGGTTAATATCAAAATTGCTTCTACAAATAAGAAGAATGAGAAGATTATTGAAAACCTAGAAGGTAAACTATGAAAATAGACAAAAGGAAAAGAAACTTTGATGCTGACTCAAGATCTTCAAGATGATGAAGACAACAATAGTGGTGATGAGGAAGAGGATCAAAGTGCAGACAAACAGGGTGGAGTGCCTACCCCTAGTTAACTTTTTCAATTTTATTACCAAACTCTTTTAGGCCAGTTATTGTTTATGCTTGATGATTAGTAGCATTATCTTCTAGATTATTAGATATTGTTTTGATACTCAGTTGATTATATGATGAGACTACTTATTACTAGTTACTTCATGTATGCATGATTATACCTTGATGGTGATTATTATAGTGATTTCATTCATTTGATGATGATTAGTTGGATTATTATACGTATTTTCTTATGGATACTTACCCCATACTGCATGTGTATGGTGTGCATGTATGTTTTCTTTATGTATGATTTTTTTGATGTGGTTAAGGAAGGGAGTTGTAGTCGCCTACTAGTCAGGATCTACACAATGCACCACTTCATACCATTGCCTATTTAGTTTAGAATATATGTGTTTGTACATGCATGGATTTTATGCAAATTATAGGTACTAGGTATCGACTTCCCTGAATTGCCAGGATGAGCGTACCCTATTGCAATATCTCAATGGTAAGAGAGGGGAGATAAATTTTTGAGTCCAAATCCTAACCTTTACACCAATTGTCCTAGAAAATTAAGATAATTGTCTAAGATGATTACCCTTCTGAATTCATCATATGATGTAAATTTGTGATTATAACCCTTGAGTTTGATCTTGTATGTGGTATTTTTATGATGGGTTTTTGTATTTTGTTGCATAGGTTTTTGGTGATTTTTCTATTAATTAAGTCATACTAAAAGATTAATTAAAGATTTAATTTAATGGAAAATTAGTATAATAATTTCAATATTTAATTATATGTAATTAATTGGCAAATTAATTAATTAAAAATAATTCAATTTAAAGAGAAAATTATAATATATTTTTAGAGCGTAATAATATTAATTTAATTTAATAATAATATATTTAGGAGATCATTTTTAGATTAATGCTAAATATTATTATTACGTAATAAATATTATATTAAAACCACTTCAAAAATTAATAAGGGAGAGTAAGCAATTATTTAATAAAGTTTATTTTAATTAAATGGCTTAAAGCTTATGCATGAGATTAAAATATAATAAATTAATTATAAAAAAGAGAGCAAGTAAAATTAATAAATATATTTAAAATTGCATTAAGTATGCATTAAGTTTCAAAAAAGTGAATAAAGGGTTAAAGGGTTGTGATCAAGGAGTTTCCTTGGGTGATCGCACAATCAGTGCCCCAAATTTAGGAGAGAACTCCTTATTAGCAATTGAGGGTTCATTTTACAAAAAGGGAGACTAGGAATTTTGAAAAAGAGAATTTTTAGAGAGAAGGTTTTGAGAGAAAAGATTTCTCTCACAATCTTTGGGTGTTTGCGAATTTAGCATCGGAACCAAGTAGATCATTGTGTTTTGATCACCCAGTTAATTATATAGTTTAATATTCTTGTCCTCACCGCGATTGTGAATTGTTTGTTTGTCAAAATTTTATTGTGAAGAATCTTTCAATATTTAATTTTGAAATTTATTGGTATGAATATTGATTTCTTCTGTATAGGTGAGGATTAAAAGTATTAGTAAAACCCTCATTTTGTAGACTTAAAAGTTATTAATTAAACCAGGAAGGGTTTTGAAAGAAATTGAAATTTTAAATTGTAAATTTGACTAGTTTGTCATATTTTTCCTATTAGAATATTGTTAGAACTTCTGTGAAAAAAAGAAATATTAAATAGAAATAATTTTGGGGTGGGATTTGTTTGTTTTTGAAAACAAATTTTATATACCAATTTTTTTTAATAAAAGAATGATTTGGTGGGTGAGGGCCACTAACCCCCCAACCCCCCCTTTTACTTTTTCCCCATCGTAGCAAGGTATTGCTGTGGCAGTAGAACTACTACAACAAGAGGTACTATTGATGTAGTAGTACCCTGTTGCGGCAGTATCCCTGCTGGCCGTGCGGGCCTTAAGCACTGAACTGAAATCATTTTTCAATTTTTTTAAAAATATTTTATGTAATTTAAAATTATTCAATTTTAATAATGAAATAAAGGTTTTAGCTTATTAGTTGTTAATTCATTTAATTGAATTAAATAATTAAATTGTTATTAATGTATTACAATTTTATTAATAAAGTAAATTTTTTTTTTTTTAATAATTTAAAAATAAGTTATGAAAGAAGTTAATGATCTTTAATCAAGAGTTTTAATTAATTATTATTAAAATGTATTTGGGGAGCAAAAATGATTATCGAATTTTAATAATATTTAATTAGAGTACTTAATTAAATTATTATTAAAATAAATTAGAATTGTAAGTTGTGAATGATTAATGGGTGAACTTGAGATTTTCATAGATGAATTTTCTACAAAAATGATTTTTATTGTGATTTGGGAAAATTGTTCTAAAATGAGAATGGGTTAAGTTGTAAGGGTAGACTATAAATCTCATCTACTTAGAAAACTTACTTTATGTAATGCCCCGCCAAGGGATCCAAAGAATTAACCTAGAATTTCACTAAGTTTACCAAACAAATTTTTTTTTTAAAACATAAAAGTAAAACCATTTACAACTTATGCATAGTAACAGAATCAATAGCAATGTCCATCTAAAAGTATACATAACAGATTACATTCTTTAAAGATCCCTTAACATTGTATCACATCTAAATTAACTATTCATCTAACATCACATCCTTAGCAATGATACATCCAACGTTCTTAAATCATATACAAGTGTCCTTTAAGTAATTACATTTCAGATTGCTCAATCATCCACTATACATGTTACAAGGTATGAAAGGCTTAAAAGAATAAACATCCATGTAAAGAAAGTACATCATCGTACTAACTCTAATACATGATGCAATAACATAAATGAAACCACATATCATACATGATACATCATCACAAAAGACATAAACATCCATCATATAATACAACCATATATCACAAACATAACTAACTAACTGCACGGTTCCTCCCAATAGTAAATAGCATCATTAGACCATCATGGATCCTAGCCATCCCTCCGTGTGTAACATTCCAAAGCACCAAAGAGATCATCGGTATTAACTTAGTAGGAATGTCACTCCTAATTCATACTACATCATATGCAAAAATTAATCTAAAATGCAAAGTAAAGCATAAGATAACATCATGCAAATCATCAATGTAAGAAACATATCAATAAATACATCCATTATAAGGTATATCATCTATCATAATGATCCAAGAATAGAATGAAGATAAATACCAACCAAGAATACTCCAGCCACAGTGTCTCAAGTCCCAAATAGGTTATCAAAACCACAAAGTATAATTACTTTCTAAGTCCAGGAATCCTAAAAGTATACTAACTCAAAGGTTCCATCACACAAAACCGACATCTAATTCCTAGAGGCACACAAAGACATGTAGGAAACCTACTTTGCAAGTGGGAAAGTGTCATCACATTTATCACGTACAAGTTACCCTGGCAATTAGCTAAATTCCATGGGTCCATACTGATCTCATGCAGCCACTAGTATCCTCTCATACTGACGAGGCATACTATGGAATGCAAGGTTGCAACCATGCGTTCTCTCTACTCCCATCCTAGTCTGTACAAGCGCTCGAGGCATGGGCGAGAACCAAAATAATTATCTTTTTAGGTTCATTCAATCCCCATTTAGTGTGTAAATGTTATCACTTATTAACCAAACTTACAATGAGTTACCCTGGTAGCCACTTAGGGCCCCGACCCCCATTGCAAGCCACTTCCCGACACTACAAGTAGATAACCTACCCTAAGCTCATGGAATCATAAAATCACCCTAGTCCTATACAAGCGACTGGAAAGAAAATCCAAAAGATAATCCATTATACGAATCATCAAATATCCATGATAAAAGCATCAAATATCCTCAATAAGAATCATCAAATCTCCATGAGCATCTGAAAAGCATCCATAGAAAATCATGACCACAATAGTTCTCTATTGGCAACTGAAGGCATCATTGATAATCATAAGTATCCATTGGTTCTCAATAACCAAAATATATCTCAAAATAAATCACAATATCCATTGGTTCTCAACAAGCAACCAAGAATATCTCAAAATCATACTGATTGAAGACTCCAAAATGGTTGAGTGAAAACATGTCACAACATGACATCATCAAGAAATAAATCAACATTTCAGTCCCATCATGGCGACTAGAAAATAATCTAAGGATAACTGATCGATGACTCAAAAATGGTTAAGTCAAGTGTCACAGATACATAAGAATCTCAACTATATCAATTAGTAAATACAAACATCTCATAGAGCATTCCATCACATAACCATGGTTGGGTTTAGAAAGATCGAGACCAAATAAGATCAACATGCCATCACATCTCATAACCCTCAAGCCTCTGGTAACAACCTAAGACTAGTCAACACTAGTCAACCCAAAATCCAAAACAAGAAGCATAGAGAATACACAATGCAAACACATGTTTTGGTTTACTAAAATCACATAGTTGAATGATGTGTGGAGTTTCAATTTCTATTTACCAGTATACTTCAAGTGTATAGGATTTATCATTTGACCTACACGTCAACCCATTTGTTCCCCGATAACATTATCCTAAGAATAACTTAAGGACAAATATTTACTCATTGGCCTTTAATTAAATTGTTCTCTTTATTTAACTATGACCCATATTCTAGTTGATTAATTTTTATTTAATGTTACCTCAACTCCTCAACATAATCAAAGGATCATTATTTGTTAAATAAAAGAGCCAATTACCAATATTTGAATAAGAAGATTATGACTTTATTAAAATGATCAATTAACATAGGTACACAATCCATGACCTTTTATCATTCTAATAATACTTAATTAAAACTTAATTAAATATTACTAAAATTTAAGCCTCTTAATTCAATCGTTGCAATAATTAAATCATCACTAATAACCATTAAATATGTAGAGTCATTATTCAAGTCATTAGAATAAGACTTATCGACTTCGATATGGATAATTTACAACTTTGTTAAAAGAATTATATCAATTAAATCTCTATTACATAACATGATTATTAATTAAATCCAATTAACTCTAGTTAATTGATTTAATTAATAATTACACAAGCACACCATCAACCCAATAAATATCAGTTGACTAATAACTAACAATAGTTTGTACGTAAAAAGTCAACTACAACCCAATACACAAATAATCATATTAATAGTTCAATAATAATAACTTGTTAATATTTAATAACAAGTATACTAACATTTTCTTAACAAACCCGTATTATTGATAATCAACTATACTCCATTTCATTAACATTTGAGTTGATAATAATTTAATAGCTAATAACAAGTTATATTAAAATAAATCTATGATGGTAGATTCTTCATTATTTTGCTAACAACAATGTCACTAGTAGTTGAATATAACTTAAGATACATTCCCATTATACGAGTCATTAAGATAAATAATTTATAACCTCCTTTAAGCACCTCAAGGACAATCAATAATCTTTGATATAATAATTGCCAACACTCCTTATTAAATTCGATCTGCACTTATCTATTGATTTTCGATAAGTCAATGTGGAATTCTACTGAATCCCAAAACCATCGATAACAATAATTGAACAACTTAAATCTTCAATCTATAATACACTAATAATTAGCCTTAATTAAATTAAATTAATTAAATTAATTATTAAATTCTAACTATATCACTTATTGAAATTTAATTAACTTGATTAAAATTTTATTAATATATATATATATATATATATATATATATATATATATATATATATATATATATATATATATATATATATATATCTATTTATACACACACACACATATATAAAATAGTCGATATCTAATAACTTCAAAATTGATTAACATAAATTTTACCCTTGAATTCATATGATAATAATATCACCACATCATATATTATAACATTGTTTCATATTATAACAATATTGAAACATTTGTAAAATGTAAAAGTTGACACTAAGTACTGTCACGGGTACGCTGCGACCCATCGTCATGAACTGACATTGATGTTAGTTGGGGGGGGGGGGGGGGCAACATGGTAAATATAATACAATTTTCCCCCACGTTTATCCTATGGTCACAGGCTTATATAAATGCCACAAACCTAATTTTAAAAAGCAAAGCCTTGCGGCCCGCGGGTTGCAGGTACCCTACGTACTCGCGGATACTTTGCAACCTGCGCAGGTACACCGCTGGCAATGTGGGGTCCCGTTCCAAAGTCATTTTTAAATTTTAATTATTATTATTATTAATAAACATTTTTAAAAATGATTTTTGCCGACGTAATTTGGATTTTTTTGTAAACAGTTCCTTCATTGCATTTTTAGTATTCGACTTTTCAATGAATATATATATATATATATATATATATATATATGTATGTATGTATGTATATATATGTATATATGTATATATATGTATGTGTATATATTTATATATATATACATATATACATATATATATGTATATATGTATATATATATATACATATATATATGTATATATGTATATATGTATATATGTATATATATATATGTATATATGTATATATATATACATATATATATATGTATATATGTATATATATATAAATATGTATATATATATATGTATATATATATATATAGATAAACAATACAACAATTTTTAATTATATATATATATATATATATATATATATATATATATATATATATATATATATATATATATATATATATATATATATATATATATATATATATATATGAATGTGTACATAAGTATGCAGATTTGCAAATATGAATGGGTACATTTCTACGGAGAACATACACACAATATTTTCCTTTTTTTAAAATAATTGATCTCTAACTTTATTCAATATTCCACCTAATAGGTCTGACTATTAGTATTGAAAACATTATCAAATCTATTTCTCAATTCGATTCTAATTCGAACCCACACCTATTTTAGATCTAATTTCTTCATAAATTGAAACTAGGGTTTTCTATTGTTTTCTTCGCATTCAAATATATATATCTAGATTCTAATTTCAAGATTGAAGATTCAATCACAAAGAATATTCAGACACATATAACAGACATGATGAAGACAGGAAGAGAAAGAGTGCAATTTAGAATATGTGATTATCACGAGAGCACTTGGACACTGATGCTAATTTTCCATGCCTCAAAAGTCCATAGAAAATCCCTTCCTTCTCCAACATTCGCAATTCCTCCAAGATCCAAGCCAACTGAAATTCCCACATTACTAGAAGTGCTTGAAGAAGCATAAGAGCATGTAGAAACATATGAGCATGTAGAAGCGTATGAGCTTCTCAAATGCATGTAAGCTTGTCCAAACACACTAGGAGAGCCTCTATTTAAAGGCCTCTAAGATGCATCTAGAGTGTCTCTAGAAACAACTAGAAGATAAGCATGACAACCAAGCATGAGTCTTCTCCAACCTTCTAGATGAGTCATAAGGTTGTAGACACCATGTGCTCAAATAAAATGCTAACTCCTAAGTGTAGACAACTTATGCATTCTTAGAGTGCAAACTCCTGTGTTGTCTACATGACAACTCTCGAGAATTTGCAAACTCATATGTGAGCAAATATTAAAATAATGCACATTATTTAATTTAATATTTACTTTACTCTTTCCAATTTAATTAATTTATTTATTAAATCTCGTGCACTAACTTTAATAATTCCACTTATTCTTATCTTAATATATTTATATTTTGATCACATGAAATCTAGAATCTTTTAATAATTTAAATATATTTTCCATTTTTAAATTTTATTTTCAAAACTTAATTGCTGATATATTTATTAGCTTTAATAATGATATTATTTAGTCATTTATTTAAAAATGAACTCCAAATATATTATTATTAAAATAAATATAGTCATATTCCAAATTAAAACTTTTAACTTTTTATCTTCAAATTTAATTATTTTATTTAATTAATTTCCCAATTAATTAAATAAAATAAATATTAAAATATCATATTAATTTTCCATTAATTAAATCTTTTAATTAGGCTTAATTAATAGAAAATACACCAAAGACTCACAAGGTAAAATACGAAAAACCCACTATAGCCAAAATACATACAAAATCAAACCAAGGGTTAATATCATGAATTACGTCATCCGACATATTTGGAGGATACTCAACTCAGATACTTGTCCTAATTTTCCAATTAGAACAAATGGCTTAAAGGGTTGGGATTTGGACTTGAGAATTTATCTCCCCTCTCTTATCATTGAGATAATGTGGTAGGGTACGCTCATCCTGGCAATTTAGAGAAGTTGATACTCGGTACCTGCAACCTGCATAAAAACTATGCATGTACAAGCACAATATATACTAAACTAAACAAGCAATGGCAAGAAGTGGTGCATCGTGTAGATCCCGACTAGCAAGTGACTACGACTCCCTTCCTTAACCGCATTAGACATGCCATACAAGAAAAAACACACACACCATACACATGCAAGTATGGGGTAAGTCTCCATGAGAAATCACACAGAATAAACCATCTATCTAATCATCATCAATAACTGAAAGCAATGTAATAATCATTATGCATATATGAAATGTAGAGTCTAAGTAATCTCATCACATATCAACTGAATCCATAACATAATATCTGATAGTCTCAAAACAATGCTATTAACCAACAACATAGAACTAGCCCTAAAAGAGTTTGACAATGATAACAAAAATGCGAACTAGGGGCAGGCACTACACTTTAAATGAAAACTTGACCTTACTGTTAAACTCAAACTATGTGCTTTTAAAATCAAACCAAACTATGAAACCTACATTGTTAATTGTATGTTGTCTTGTGTTTTAGGTTTGGTTTGACTAGAGCATTGACTAGTCTTAGGATGTTACCAAAGGCTTGGGGGTTCTATGTTTGTGATATTATGATGATGATTTGATCTCGATCTTTTTGAACTCAACCATGCTAATGTGTCTGGTATGCTCTATGATGAGTTTGGATCTATTGTTTATTTATATTTTCAGTGTTTTTGTGTGAAACTGAGATGAATGGTATTACCTATTTGACTTAATCTTTGAGTCTTCAATCAGTTATTTTTAGGATGCTCTCTAGTTGCTTGTGAAGGATTGGGGTGTTATTGTAAATTATCTTTTGATGCTTTCCAGTTGCTTGTAAAGAACTGAGGTATTATTGTGGATTATCTTTTGATGCTTTCTAGTCATTTATATAGGACTAAAGTGAAAATTGTGATTCTTTGATTTTTACTTTTATGAGCTTAGGGTAGGTTATCTATAAGTAATGTCAAGAGGTGGCTTGCAATAGAGGCTAGGGCCCAAAGTGGCTGCCAGGGTAACCTATTGTAAGTTGTTTAATAAGTGAAAATACTACACTAAATGAGAGTAAAATGAATCTAATAAGAGTCTTTGTCTTTCCTCACCCATGCCTCGAGTGCTAGTACAGACTAGGATGAGAGTACAGAGGATGCTTGGTTGCAATCATGTATTGTTAGTATGCCTTTTCAGTATGAAAGGATACTAGTGCCACATAGAGTCACTAGGGGGCCAGAGGATTAAAAGACTAGCTAGGTAATCCTAGATTTGATTTGTGTGATGACACTTGCCTGCTTGCACAGTAGATTCCCTACATTTCTCTGTTTGCTTTTGGGTCTAGATGTCGATTTATCTTGGAACCTTTGAGTTAGCTTACTTTTAGCTATTTCCTTGACATATATATTACTTTTTATTTTTTGGATTGATATCTTGTTTGAGACTTGAGACTATCTCCTCAGTGCAGTGGGAATGGACCCTTTTGGGTTACCACGAGGTTAGGTCGTAGTGCTTTTTACTTTTATCGTTGAGATTTGTCTGTTGATGCCATGACTAGAGTTCCTTGTTCTACATTTACTTTCATTCTATCTTTGTGTATTATGATGGATGGTTATATCTATTTGATGGATGATTTTACTTATTGGATTGTACCTTGTTATCTAATTTATAAATGTATATTCTTTCAACCTTTCATACCCTGTGATATGTACAATGGATGATTGTGCATTTTGAATTTTATTGCCAAGTGGCATTTGAAATAAATGTATATTATTTAAATGGAGTTGGACTTGTAATTATTCTTTCATATGGCTGCGTTATTTAATAGACTTAGTATTATTTAAATTTAAATGTGACTTAATATCTTGGGATCCTTAAGGAATGTTATCTATTATGTTTTCTTATGTATGATTGTATGTTATTGCTTCTGCTACTTTATGATTGTTGTACATGTTATTCTTTAAAAAAAAAGTTTGGCAAACTTAGTAAAAATTTAGGTTAATTCTTTTGGATCCCTTGGTGGGGCGTTACATAGGGTAAATCCCTTGCAGTAGTCACTCCACCAACAAAGAAGGCTAAATCAATGAAAATCACAAAGCCTAAGGTGAAGAAGGTGTTGAAAGGATATTGTTGAAGTGAAGAAGATTGATGAAACCTATCATGGAAAAATTATTATTTTGTCACTGATATCAAACCTACTACTTGTTGGTGAGACAATTGCTTACTTTGGTCTGAATACTATCATTTGATTGATTGACAAAGAGGATTTTGAAAGAAAGGATAACAAGAGAACATAGAGAAAGGTTGAGTTATATTGTCTATAAAAGAAGCACTAAGACCAAACAAGACATTGATGCTGTGGTGTATTGTTTCTCTACTTAAGGCTATATTGAAAAGATACTTGAGCAAAGACTAGAAGAAGGTCAAGTAAAGAAATGTGTCTACCAAGCTTGACTGAGCAAACTATAGAAACAGAGAAAGTCAGTGCAGGTTGAGCAAAAAATTATTTGAGGCCAAGCAGTAAGTTCAGTATGTACCGAGAAGAGAAATCTAGTTGGTGTTGAGTGAAGAACGTTTAGTATGTGTTGAGCACTAGTAAAGAATTAGTGTATGCCAAGAAATCTTGTGTTGGCTGAGCATCAAAAGACAATATTTTCTAAGGAAACAACTTGTTATTGCTGAGTGATAGTAAAATGTGTTAGATCAAAGATTTGAAAAATTTGAGCTGACAAAGATGATTTCTTGAACTGTGTGAAGCATGTGGAAGATAACTATGATGAGTTGGTGGCATAGAATTCAAGATAAACTATTTTGAGATGAATTCAAAGAGGATTGTAGAGGAAGTTTCTAGAGGGAATAAAATGGAAAGATGGGTATATTTAATGTATTTGACCAAACCTAAAATGGATGATTGTGGTTGAGTGCAAAAAGACCTAAATTATCTATATAAGGAGATAGCAGGCTAGAAGCAACTTTTCATGTGTGAGAACCCGAGAAATGCAAGAAGTCTAGGGTGTTGCTTCATATAGTGGTTGAATGAAAGAGTCTGCAGTTGGCATACTAAGCAAGAAGGCTCGAGGAGATGAATTTTTGAAGGGTGAAAAATCTATTAGAGATGAAGAGTAATCCAATGATTAATTTGATGATCATGATAATAAAATTGTCTATTTTGCTATGAAAGATGGTTTTAATGAAGACGAGGAAACTACATTGATATTTTATGTGAATATAAGTGATAGATGGATCATTGATAGTGGATGCTCACATCAAATGACTAGAGACAAATGTAAGTTCATTACCCTTGAGTATTATAATGGAAATAATGTTAGATTTGGTAATGATGCACCCTATTTCATGAAAGGAAAATGATCAATTAGATTGACAAACAAGATCATGTGTGACAATGCTTACTACATGAAAGGACTTAACTATAATCTATTAAGTGTGTCACAATTCAATAGTTCAGGATGCAAAGATGAATTTGATAACAAGAAGGCTAAGATCTATGACATTTTGTAGTGCATACCCCTAGTTTACTTTTTAGTTATTATTGCCAAACTATTTTAGGCTAGCTTTATGTTTATGCTTGATGATCAGTGACATTGTTTTCCAAATTATTGGATATTGTTTTCATACTTAGTTGATTATATGATGAGACTACTTTGGTACTAGTTATTTCATGTATGCATGATTACACTTTGACGATGATTAATTATAGTTATTCCAGTTATTTAATGATGTTAGTTAGTTGGATTAGTTATACGTGTTTTCTATGGTTACTTACCCCATACTTGCATGTGTATGGTGTACATGTATGTTTTCTTTATGTTTGACATTTTTGATATGGTTGAGGAAGGCAGTCATAGTCACCTGCTAGTTAGAATCTACATGATGTATCAATTCCTGCTATTGCTCATTTAATTTAGAATATATGTGTTTGTATATGAGTGGATTTTATGCAGATTGTAGGTTCTAGGTATTGACTTCCCTGAATTGCTAAGATGAGTGTACCCTATCTCAATATCTCAATGGTAAGAGAGGGGAGATAAATTCTTGAGTCCAAATCCTGACCTTAAACTAATTTTCCTAGAAATTAGGACAAGTATCTAAAAGGATTACCGTACCAAATTCATCATATGACATAAATTCATGAGTATAACCCTTGAGTTTGATTTTGTATATTATATTTTATGATGGGTTTTCATATTTCATCTTGTGAGTCTATGATGATTTTTCTATTAATTAAATCAAATTAAAAGAATTTTCAATGATTTAATTTAATGAAAAATTATTAAGATAATTTTAATTTTTAAATATATTTAATTAATTGAGAAATTAATTAAATAAAAGAATTAAATTTAAAAATAAAATTATAATTCTAATTTTAGAGCGTAATAATATTTATCTAATTTAATAATAATATATTTAGGAGATTGTTTTTAGATAAATGTTAAATATTATTATTACTTAATAAGTATTTTATCAAAAAAATGCTTTGAAAATAAATTATAGAGAGAAAGAGAAATTAATTTAATAAAGATATTTTAAATTACAAAAAATATGCCTGAATATTAAAAAAGTAATAAAATATTAAAAATAATTGTGATCAACGAGTTCCCTTGTGTGATTGCACAATCAACACCCCAAATTTAGGAGAGAACTCTTTATCAGAGATTGATAGGTTATTTTGTAGGGATCAAAATTTTGGAGGAGAGATTTTCAAAAAGAAGGGTTTCAAAGGAAAGAGAGTTTTTTTTGCATTCTTTGTGTAGTTACGTATTAGCATCAAATTTAGGTAGAATATTGTGGTTTATTCATACAATGATGTATATTCTTCAAAATTCCTATCTTCATCATGTCCTTTAAATCTATTTTTCGATTTTTGTTTAAGATGAATCTTTCATGGGAAATTTTGTTGTTATTCATATCAATGTTATCTGTATTCAAGAGATGGAATTTTTAGAACCCTCGCTCTATGAATTTTAACAATTAAGTATTTTAATCGGGAAGGGTTTTGAAAATAAATTGAATTATAGAATGCAAAATTAATTGGATTAATGGGTTTCCTCTATCAGATTTAAATTTGCAATTTTATAAAAAAATTAATTTTATAGAAGGGGGGAGGGTTGTTTTGTTTTACTCATCAATGTATTTTAAAAAAATTGAATTGGGGGTGGGGCCACCAAACCCCCTACTCACCACCATAATCCCACCATGATAGCAAGAGGGTTGTCAATGGCCATTAAAGGCTACATGATAGACCATGCTCCTATGACATCATAAGTACTATTGCGATAGTACTTTGCTATCACAACAATAGAGCTGTCGTGGTCGCAAATAGCCTATAGGCTTTAAATTAAAGTTAGGGTAAGTTTGTTTAATTTTTTTGTTTAAATTCAATTTTATTAAGTTAAATTAAATTAATAATGATTTTATTAAAATATTAAATTTTGATAAATGTTTAGATTATTAATTGTTAGTTTAAACTTTTGCTAATACTATAAATATTAAATGTCATAACATAACATTCTTATTATTAGTTTTTAATAGTTATTATTTTATTATTAGATCAATAATTACTTTATTAATAATTTCATATATTTATTTTTATATTAATAAATTAGTGATTATTATTATCTTTAATAATTTAATAATTATTGAATTAAATATTAATAATATTTAATTAAAATTGGAATTAACGGATTATGATATGGTATGTGAAAAGTAGAATCAGAAATTAGTAAACTTTAGCAAACTAAAATCTGGCAATGAAATGTAAAACTCAAACCTTACTATATATTCAAACTGGGTGTTTTCAAACTCAAACAAAACTATGAAATTACACTGTTGAATGTATGTTATCTTATGTTTTGAGTTTGGGGTTGACTTAGCGTGCTGACTAGTTCTAGGATGTTTATCAAAGGCTAGGAAGTATTGTTTTGGTGATTAAATATGATGTTATGATTTGGTTTATGTGTACTTTCTTGGATCAGTCCTATTAGGATGATCACATTAATGATGCTTGTATTTTGACCAAGTGATTTCAGTACTTTTCAATTGCTTGTTTAAGAATTGGTGAATGGTATGTGGTCTTTTGAGATCATTTTGCTTTACTGGGCTTAGGGCAGGTTATATGTATGTAATGTTGGGAAGTGGCTTTCAATGGAGGCTAGATGGAAGGAAACTTGCAAAAAAGAATATAACTATTTCCACATAGCCCATAATAGATCTAAAATGAATATACAATTGAAATCCATATGCAAGAGAATAGACAACATACCCACAAAAATGTGACACAAGATATACACTGGGAAACCATCATTGAGGGAAAAACTTAGCCTCCAAAAGCATCCATCACCATGTATTATTCATCAAAAAATACCATTGCAATGCAACCATGGAAGCCTTCAAAGCCATAGCCACAACCAAGTAATCCATGTAAAGAAGCATGAATCCACACATCCCATGCCATTCTTCCAACCTTCAAAAATGCTCCCTTGGCTAACTTGTCGAGCCTTGTCCCGCTTGACTCTTTCCTATTTTGCCTTCTACCTTATTACTACAACTACCCTTTTGGCTACTTATATAGTAGCAAGTCCCACAAAACTACCAAGTGGTATTACATAAACCATGTGCTACCTAACTCATTGACCTCACATTTAATATTGAAAATTTAATTCTTTTTCTCCAATATTAAATAATTATATGAAATATTATCACAATGTTACAATACAACTCATCAAGTATATCCCATTGGAATCTTTGCATGTTGCATGTCCATCTAGGTGCAACAAATAAAATAATACAATATAATAATATTATGCAATGTGTGCAACACCCATGATCTCAACAATCTCCCACTTGTTGTATACATTGCATAGGGTCAATTTGTAGCCACATAAATGAATAAGGGCACAATCCCTCTTAGCACATCCACCATCATGGATCAAAGTACACAAAATGCTCCATCCTGGTACTTGCAACAAAATCAAAATATCCAGCATCTTAAACATGAATGTTATCACCTCCTATTATGCCATTATCATTGGACATACATAGAATCCATCCAAAGAGAAAGCCACCCAACCTATCACATTAGAAGATCATAAAATCCTATACCAATAGAAATGCCAAGCATAAAAACCTAATCCAATGGTAAAAACATGTATCCATAGTTGTCAAAATATCCATAGCTGAAATAGCACCACACAAAGTGCCAAACCCATCCAACTATCCATACCTCCAAAGATATACCAAGTGAATCTCACATCATCAACATATCCAATTTGTAGCCTGCAATCACAAGTCTCAAGAGCAAAACCTGCCACATATACAACGACAAGCTCCAACTGCAAAAGATAATATCAAATATATAGCCAATCAACTCACAACATCTCAACGAAGTGAATCCATGTAGTCTCAAAAACATCCACAGCACATGAACCAATAACTTGCAAGAATAACTCTCGTAAAAAATCTCCAACAGTCTAAAAAGCTCTCCATAACCAATAGTGGAAAGAGATAGAGGAATAACCATGTCATCTCTCACATGACATACATGAGCACAAACTAGTGATCACAATCTATAGCCAATCTTAAATCCAATGTAAGAAAAAATTGAACATCCAAGAAGATAACCAAGACCAAAGAGAAACCATGCAAATCATAACCTGTATCATGTCCTTCTACACACAACTCTAGATGTAAACTATACAAGTATGATCTCCTCCACAAAACCCCAACATGAAGCTATAACATCACCCAAACCATATCATATAACTAATCATGGATGTAGGCCTCTCACAAGAAGATCAAACTCATTAACCATTCCTAATCCATGGATATGCTCAATATAAAACCATCTCCCAAACTCAACCAGCACAACAACATATGTAAATGGAGATAACCAATCCTAAAACATCTCTCAAATGAACCCTCTGTAACTAACTCATGTACCATAGCTCAATATCTATATCCATGAAAGATATGCATAAACATAATGCACCTGAGAGAAACAATGTGCTTTACCTCTCAAGTAGAAAATCGTCGAGTAGACCAAGTGTGGGGAATGAGAATGCTCATCAAGATATCCAAGTCTCCAACCAAGACTCATCTACAAGCAATCTCCTCTCAAGTCCATATTAGGTGAGTGCCCTTGAGACTTCCTTCTAAAACCAAATAACTGTCCCAACAAATAATTCTCTAATCCAAGAGAAATCGACATCACCACCATCTCTAAGTGTCCGTGAGAACTTGTAACCAATCAATCCATGACAACTCCAAATGCAACATAGTAATATCATGAAGTATCTAGCTTATTATCAATGTACTCAATACCAGGAAACTAAACCAACACCATTATCAAAGCTCCAACCATGGCCTTAGGAACATAAACATGACAACATGATCTAACCATCTCAACCAAAGAGATAACATGTTCCATATGAACATACTACAACATGTCAAAACTCTAAATGTGTATCAAGAGTATACCATGACATAAAAATGAAACTATCCTAACACCAAGGATATCATGTCAAATAAAAACATAAACCACACCTTTACTAAGAATGTCATTAGTTCTCAAGATGAAACCATCTCTACATACCATGAAGAACTATCTTGACACACCATAAAGAACCATCTTTACACACCATGAAGATAACAAGTGCACCATGCAAATGTCAAATATGCTTTTGCAACAATAGGATCTAAGACAAACCTCCAACGTCTATGAACATTCAATAAATATACAATTCCAACAACTCCCACTAAATTGTGGTACCAAGTCACCTATGAAATCATAAAATTCATTTCCTACACAAAGATCTTTCAGGTCTACACTCACACAACCAAAGTGTCAATACCAAGTGAAACCAAGATCTCCAAACCAAACTAGGAACTAATCCTGCATTGTCACCTCATCACTATCACAAGCTCCCACTAAACTGTGTATCCAAAATATCCATGACATCATAATAAAAAAATCCATCCTCTAACCATGATAATCAACCAAGGCATCAAACCATCAAAGAACACAAAGTGCACATCATGAGCTCCTTAGAAGAAACCAAATAACCATGATCCTCAACCAAGAAGATATACAACCATAACCAAACTAGGAATCCAAACCAATGAACATCAAGGATGTACCTATAACATCCAATCATGTCATGTCAAAATCCATTGCACCATGATCAAATCCATGAACTAAGCATCCAACTCTCAATATGTCCAACCTGTTAGCATAAATTAGTCAATGACAATCCTCCTCCATGACTGTACCTGCTAACAACATCTCATCCGTTCTACATGAATAAAAATTAGAATATCATGTGACTTAGGGCAGAGACAACCCAAATTCAAGCCACCAATCTAAATATGCATTAATAATGAGAGATCAATCGACAAAGACAACCTATAACCAAGCTATAAATGCAACCTATAAGTATAGACTGCTTACAACATTGCACAGCTTGTAGACCCAACAAGTCATCATACATATCCAAATCAAACACTAATAATTATATCATCATGAGACTAATATAAAATATGAATTGAGTATGCAATGACATCAAATCTTAAATCTCCAAACATACAATGTCATAAAATCACAATGCTACCACTTGTAAGGAAACTTGCAAGAAATAATATAACTATTTCTACATAACCCATAATAGATCTGAAATAAATATACAATTGAAATTTACATGCAAGAGAATAGACAACATACCCACAAAAATGTGACACAAGTATCCTGGGACACCCTCATTGAGGGAAAAACCCAGCCTCCAAAAGCATCCATCACTATGTATTATTCAACAAAAAATATCATTGCAATACAACCATGGAACTCTTCAAAGTCATAGCCACAACCAAACAATCCATGTGAACAAGCATGAATCTACACATCCCATGCCATGCTTCCAAACTTTACAAATGCTCCCTTGGCTAACCTGTCAAGCCTTGTCTCGCTCGACTCTTTCCCTTTTTTTCTTCTATCTTACCACTACAACTACCCTTGTGGCTACTTATATAGTAGCAAGTCCTACAAAACCACCAAGTGGTATTACATAAGCCATGTGCTACCTAACCCATTGACCCCACATTTAATATTGAAAATTTAATTTTTTTTCTCCAATATTAAATAATTACATGAAATATTATCACAATGTTACAATACAAATCATCAAGTATATCCCATGGAAATCTTTACATGTTGCACATCCATCTAGGTGCAATATTATATAATAAAATAAAATAATACAATATTACAATATTATGCAATGTGTGCAACACCCATTATCTCAACACTAGAGCCCAAAGAGGCTTCTTGGGTAACACATTGAAGGTTATTTTAATAAGTGAAAATACTATAATAAATGAGAGTAAAATGAACTAATAAGAGTTTTTGTATTTCCTCGCCTATAGCTTGAGTGCTAGTATAGACTGGGATGGGAGTAGAGAGGATGCTTGGTTGTGACCATGCATCATTAGTATGCCTTGTTAGCATGAAAATATACTAGTGCCACATAGAGTCACTAGGGGGCTAGAGTCCAATTAGACTGCCAGGGTAACCTTAGAGTCGACTCATGAAATGAAACTTACCCACTTGCATAGTAGATTCTGTATGTGTCTTTGTTTACCTTTGGGATTAGATGTCATTTATATCTTGGTACCTTGAGTTAGATTTCTTTCAAGTTTCCTCTTGACCTAGATAATACTTTTTATTTTTGGGATTGTTATCCTCTTTGGGACTTGAGACTATCTCCTTAGTGTGGTGGGAGTGGACCCTTTTGGGTTACCACGAGATCAGCTAGTAGTGCTTTTTACTTTTACCATGGAGATCCATCAGTTCGATGCTGTGGCCAGAGTTCCTTGTTCTGTATTTCCTGTTATTCTATCTTGGTGTATTATGATAGATGGTTATACCTATATGATGGATGATTTTACTTATTGTATTATAATTCATTTCATGGATCTTAAAGAGATGATGTAATCTATTTTATAATGTATATTCTTTCAACCTTTCATATCATGTGATATGTATAGTGGATGATTGTGCATTCTAATTATTGCCAAGTGGATTTTTGACAATTTTATATCATTTAAATGGATTTGAAGTTGTAGTAAATATTTAATGTGGATGTGTTTTATATGGGATTCAATATTATTTAAAATTAAATGTGATTCAACATCGTGGGATCTTTAAGGAACGTAATTTGTCTATGTGTTTCTTATGTATGAATGTATGTTATTACTTTTGCTATTTTATAATTGTTGTTATATGTTATCATTAAAAAAAATATTTGGAAAACTTAGTGAAAGCTTTAGGTTAATTCTTTGGATCCCTTGGCAAGGCATTACAAATTGATGGAAAACTAATTGGAAGTGGGGATCACACCAAAGGTAATCTATTTTATCTTGACATGAATGATTCTACTTATCTTGTTGTACAATTTGATGATGTGTGGTTATGGCACAAAAGTTTATGTCATGTAAATTTTGACAATTTGGTTAGAATCATTAGGATGAAAAAAGGTAGAGGTTTGCGAAAACTTAAGAAACCTGATAATGTGATTTGCAAACAATGTCAATTGGGGAAGATTAAAATGTCTACTTTAAAAAGTAAGGCTCATACTCCAAAAGAAATTTTGGAATTAGTTCATACTAATTTATATGGACCAATTTACCTACAAGGCTACAAAGGTGACAAGTACATCATCCTATTTGGTGATGATTACTTAAGAATGATGATATTAATATTTTTAAAAGAAAATATGATGCTTTTCAAATGTTTAAATGGTATCTAGAAAGAGTTGAAAAGGAAATTGGCAAAAACTTAAAATGTTTGAGATTTAATAGAGGTGGAGAATTTACATCAAATGAGTTTGAAATTTTTTGCAATGATAGAGGAATCAAGAGACAAACTTCTACACTTGGGACCCTTCTACAAAATGGGATTGCTAAAAGGAGGAATATATCTGTAATGGATTGTTCTAAAACAATGATGATGGAGAAGAATGCTGCTTTGGAATAATGGAGAGGAGTTGTCAGTACAACTGTCTATACCTTGAACTGAGTACAAATCAAGAAAGCTACAAATTCCACACCTTTTGAATTATGGTATGGATACTCACCCAATGTCAAATATTTTAAAGTATTTGGAAGCAAGTGCTACATTCTTAAGGACAACAGAAATGGTAAAATTGATGCTAAAATTGAAGAAGGTATATTCCTAAGTTATTCCACAAGAAGTAATGCTTATTAATGTTTAAATACTAACACTAAAAAAGTTATGGAAAGTGCATATGTAAAGTTTGATGAATATACATAAGTGCATGAAGATGAACCAAAGAAGGAACCTAAAAATTGCACAACCTTTATGTACTACTATAAATACATGCCTGACAATGATGATAATTCTACAAACCAAATTACTAATCAACAAGAATCAATGATTTTCGAGTCACATACAATGGATGACGAGTTGCATTTAGGAGCCAAGTTCCAGTTAGGAGCTGAGTTGCAATTAGAAGCTGAGTTACATTCTAATACAGAGATTAGCTTACATGAAAGGAATACTGATTTACCTAATAAAAAAGTGTATAGTGAATATGAAATTGAACTTCATGAAAGACGCATTGAAGAAAGGAGAACTAAGCCAAGATTGTTAAAGTATGTCAAAAGAAATCACTTTGTTGGAAAAATTATTGGAGATAAAGAAGACAAACCAATGACAAGGAATAGGTTGAGAAATGACACATGTTTTTCAAGCATGCATGAGTTCTAAGTTAGTGAAGGATGCATTAGTGAATGAATACTGAAATCAATCCATGAATGAAGAAATTGATTAGATTGTGAAGAACAAAACATGGACACTGGAACCTAGACCTAAGAAGAAGAATGTTATTGAAACCAAGTGGGTGTACATAAAAAAATTGAATGAGAATGGTGAATTTACAAGGAATAAGGAAATATTAGTTTGCAAAGGATATGCACACAAAGAAGGAATTGACTATGGAGAGACATTTTCCCTAGTTGCAAGATTGGAAGGAGTAAGAACTCATCTTACTTTACTCTTCTTACAAAGGTTTTAAAGTCTATCAAATGGATGTCAAGTTAGCATTTCTAAATGATATACTAGAAGAGGAGGTTTACATAGAACAACCTGACAGATTTGTTGAACCAAATAACAAGAACATGGTGTGTAAACTACACAAAGCTTTATATGGTTTGAAGCAAGCTCCCAAAGCATGGTATGCAAGATTAGATAATTATCTTGTGAAGATTGGTTTTGAGAAGACTAATGACAAAAACAATCTGTACTTGAAGAAAGAAGGAGGTGAAGGAATTTTACTAGCTGATATATTTGTTGATGATATCATATTTGGAGGACAAAATGCATCATGCTGCTAATATCTGATTGAAATGATCATTTGAAAAGAGTATTATTAATAAGGGAGATTGTTATATGTTTCAATCATTTTTTTGTCACTGATGTCAAACCTACTATTTTTCTAGTAAGACAATTGCTTATATGTTTCAAGTACTATCACTTAGTTGATTGATGATGAAGATCTGATCAACAAGATGTAACAAAAGTACCTAGAGGAAAGGTTGAGTTATCATTATGCAATGAAGCACAAGGATTAGTTAAGACAATGATAGCATAATGTATTGATGATCTAATTGAGGTTACAAAATGGCTAGCTACACTTAGAAAGTTCAGAAGAATAAGTTAAACAAAGTTCACCTACCAAGTTTGACCAAGTGGATAGTAGGTGTTGAGAAAAGATAGTTTAAGTCGAGCAAAAGGTCAATTGGAGCCAAGTGAAAGAAAATTCTAGTGGATGCTAAGTAAAAAAGTAGATGCTGAGTAATTTTAATTGATGTCAAGCACTAGTAAAATCTAGTTAATGCTGAGTGATTTTACAGTTGATGTGGAGTAACACAGTATGTGCCGAGCATTAGAAAAATGATAATGTTGAGTTGCTACATTATGAAAAAGATCAAAGATTCACTAAATAAAAGCTGACAAGTTTGTTTTCTTGGAACTTGTGAATCAGGAGGAAGACAAGATTGATGAGCTGGTGGCATAGAAGCTTATGTAAACCATTTTGGAGGTGAATTCAAATTAATTCTAAGAGATGTTTCTAGAGAAGACAAGATATGAGGTAGATACATTGTATCCTACCTAATCCATCCAAAATCCCTAATTTAGACAATGGACAATGAGTGGAAAAATGTTCTAATTTATTTTATATAAGAATGTTTGGTCATGAAGCAAAAGAGTTAAAGAGTTTGCTGTGAAAACCTGTGAAGGAGAATGAGAAGGGGTTTTGCTTCATCAAGTGACCCAAGAGAAAAATTTGCAATGGTGTACTAAGAAATAAGGCTTAAGAAGATGAATGATTAAAGGGTGAACAAGCTGTTAGAGCTACAAAGAATGAAAGCCAAGCATAATTGAGGATCGAATAGAGATTTTTAATCTACAAGTGAGGTTGTAAGTTATATTAGATCAAAGCTCTAATGTTACTTTCTAACAATTGTATCAGACTAGGGTATATCCTTTGCAGTAAGGTTGACTTAATAGTCATTGGAAAATCCTTTAACCAGGTTGCATTCCAAGTAAATTGTTTGAAGTCCTCTAACAAGGCTCACTTTTAACAATGTGATTGAAATCCCTTAATTGGGTCACATTTAACAGTGTGCATTGTAACCTTTAACAAGTCTGGCCTTTCATAGGGCATCACTTCAGAAGAGTGAAAAAGGAGTAGCATGTTACTGGTGGTTTTTTCCAAATTGGGTTTCCACATTAAATTATTGTGTCAAATGTGATAATGAATGTGTTGTGTTTCATGCTTTCTATTTCTATAAGATTGACTTGACAATAACATATAAGTTTTAGTTGATGCACAATGAATGCATGCATGGGTATGAATGTTTTATGGGTTCACTGAATTGTGAAACAAGTTTTATTTGTACATTTGGACCTTAAATAATTGATTTACTCCCCCCTCTCAATTATTTTAAAAAGAGTTCCAACAATTAATATTAGAGCCATCTGCTTAAGAGGATTAGTTTTAAGGTACTAGAAGCACAAAGATCAAGATGTCAAAAAGAGAAGTACCCAAGCTCAACAAAGATAACTTTCTTACATGACAAAGTTGATGAAGCTACAGCTTGGAGAACTTGGAGATCATGCACAATCTGCCATTATAGTGGAGCATGTTGATCCAATAGGAGCCCTAACTACTGAAGACATGAGGAAAAAGAAAGAGAAGGCAATGTTGGAGATTGCCTCTACCCTAAGCTATGCCAAATTTGATGATATCAAAGGTCTTGACAATGAAAAGAAGATGTGGGATGTCCTGGTCACCATCTATGGAAGAGACAAAAATGTTCAAAGAGCCAAGTCAGAGAGTTTGAGAGGTAAGTTTGATGACATGAGAATGGAAGAAGGTGAGAATATTGCTCAATATGTTGGTAGGATAAAAGAAGTTGTTAGTGCAATAAAAAGTGCTACTAGTAAAATAGATGATGATACTATGCTAAATAAAGTCTTGAGGACATTACTGCATATTTATGCCATTAGAGTTTTTGCAATCCAAGAGTTAAGATGTATACTAGGAAATGATCTAACCCTTGAAGGTTTGGTAGGTAGAGTCACTACTTTTGAGCTATCTAATTTTGACAACTACAAACTAGAGAGTATTGAATCAACTTTCAAAGTAAAATTGTAATTGAAGGCTTCTGAGGAGGTAAACCAAAAAAAATGAAAAGAAAGATAAAATATGCATCCAGTGCCAACAACACAGATGAGGAAGAGATTGAACAATTGGAAGCATTACTGGCAAGAAGATTTCATAGAGAAAAAGACAAGTTCAAAGGTATGTTACCCATCATTTTTTTCAATTCCAATGAAGTTGGTCATATTGCTACAAGATGTACATAGAATAATAAGTACAAAGAAGGAAACAAACACAAAAATATAAGTGAAGATGATAGTAGAGACTATAGAGACAAAGGCAACAAATCATGCTAAATTTCCAATGAACATGATTCTGATGAACATGATGATGAAGTGGTATATGTTGCAATGAAGGATGAATTTGAAGAGGATGAGGCAGCTACACTTGTGACTTGTGTGAACAAGAATGATAAATGGATCATTGACAATGGATGCTCACATGACATGACTGGAGACAAGAGTAAGTTCGTTACCCTAACTTGTTGTGATGGAAATAGTGTAAGGTTTGGTAATGTTGCACCATGTTTGATAAAAGGAAAAGGGTCTATCAAATTCACAGACAAGATTTCATGTGACAATGCTTACTACGTTGAAATATTGAATTATAACTTGTTAAGTGTGTCACAATTGAATAATTTGGGATGCAAAGTTGAGTTTGAAAATAAAACTGCCAGGATATATGACACAAATGGAAACATGATTGGAAAAGATGATCAAACTAGAAGTAATCTATTCTATCTAGATATAGAGGATGTTACTTGTTTTATTGCAACATTTGATGATGTATGGCTTTCACACAAGAGATTATGTCATTTTAAATTTGATAATCTGATTAGTATTAGTAACATGAAAAGAGTTAGAGGTTTTCCTAAGTTTAAGAAACTTGATAATATAATATGCAAAAAATGTCATCTAGGTAAAATGACAAAGTCAAGCTTTAAGAGTAAAGCCTATTCCTCTAAAGAAATACTAGAAATTATTCGTACTGACTTGTGTGCACCTATTGAAGTGCAAAGTTACAAAGGAGATAAGTACATAATGCTATTTGTTAATGATTACTCTAGGATGATGAGTGCCATGTTTTAAAAAATGAAATCTAATGCTTTGTAAAATTTTAAGTGGTACTTGGCAAGAGTTGAAAAAGAAATAGGTAAAAGTCTAAAATGCTTGAGATAAGATAGAGGAGGAGAATTCACTTCAAATGAGTTTGAGATGTTTTATAATAATAGAGGAATCAAAAGATAGACATCTGCACCTAGGACCCCTCCACAAAATGGAATTTTTGAAAGAAGAAATAGGTCTATAATGGACTGTGCCAAAAAACTTACGATGGAGAAGAATGTTGCTTTGAAATACTGGAGAGAAGCTGTAAGTACTATTGTATATACCTTGAACCATGTTCAAGTCAAGAAAGGTACTCATTCAACACCTTTTGAACTATGGTATGGATATCCACCTATGTGAAATACTTTCAGGTATTTGGAAGAAAATGTTATATTCTTAAAGATGTTAGGAGTGGAAAGTTTGATGCAAAAAGTGAAGAAGGTATATTCCTTGGTTACTCTACAAGAATTAAAGCTTACAAGTGTTTAAATAATAACACTAACACAATTTTGGAAAGTGCAAAAGTGAATTTTGACGAGTTTACAAAAGTACATGAGGCTGAACCTATGAAAGAACCATAAGAATGCAAATCATTTGTATACTTCTATGAAGGAATACCTTCTAAAGAAGATGCTGCAAATCAAGTTGCAAACCAACAACAGGTCTCAATAACTATCGAGTCACAACATGTGAATGCCTAGTTGCATTCACGAACTGAGCTGTATTTAGATGTTGTGTTGCAAAATGAAGAAAATGCACATTTTGATTCTGAGATCAATATACATGAAAGAGATGTTGAAATACCTGATAGAGATGTACATACTAACACTGAAGCTGAAAGACAGAATGTAGTTACAAGAATAGAGCCAAGATGATCCATATATGTCAACAGACATCATCCTATAGATCAAATCATTAGAGACAAAGATACAAGGCCAATGGCAAGAAATAGATTGTGAAATGAATCATGTTTGTTAAGCATAAAGGAACCCAAGATAGTAAAAAATGCATTGGAAGATGATGACTAGTACAAGGCTATGGAAGAAGAAATTCAACAGATAAAGAAGAACAAAACATGGAGTTTAGTTCCTAGACAAGAAGACAAGAATGTGATTAGCACCAAATGGGTATTCAGAAACAAGCTAGATGAGAATGGTGAGGTGACAAGGAATAGAGCAAGACTAGTTTGCAAAAGATATGTATAGGAAGAAGGAATTGACTATGGTGAGACATTTACCCTATTGCAAGAATGGAAGGAGTGAAAATTTTGCTTGCTTATGTTGCATTCAAAGTTTTCAAAGTTTATCAAATGGATGTTAAATCTGGATTTTTGAATGGCATAATAGAAGAGGAAGTCTACATAGAACAACCAGAAGGATTTGTTGATAAAAATAATAAGAACATGGTATGTAGACTATACAAAGCCTTATATGGATTGAAACAAGCACTAAGAGAATGGTATGAGAGACTTCATACTTATCTTATGAAGATTGGATTTTAAAGGATTGATGATAATATCAATTTGTACATGAAGATAGATAAGGACAAAGATATAATGTTATCTGAAATATTTGTTGATGATATCATATTTGGAGGACAAGATGCTTTGTGTAAAGACTTTGCAAATTAGATGAAGCAAGAATTTGAAATGCCAATGTTTGGAGAGATGAAATTCTTTGTGGGACTACAAGTATATTAGATGAAATATGGTATATATCGCTTAGTATAAATATGTCAAAGAGATATTGAAGACATTTGGACTAGAGGATTCCAAACAAGTAAGTACACCTATGGTGATAGGACTCAAGCTATCAAAGAATGATGATTCAACTTAGGTGAATCAAACATTATTTAGATCCATATTATCAAATTACAATATGTAGTACATAGTAGACCTGATATTGCATTAGTTGTGGGGATAGTTCCAAGATTATCTACAAATCCCAGAGAGAATCACTTGATGACTGTGAAAAGAATAATTAAAGGAACATAAGAGTTTGGTTTATACTACAAGAAGAATGAAAAGTTTGAACTAAGAGCTTACACTAATGCTGATTGGGCTAAAAAAATTGATGATAGAAAGAGAACTAGTGGAGGAGCATTCTTCTTAGGTAAAATACTAGTTACATGGACTATCAAGAAGTAGAATTGTACTTCCCAATCTACTGCTAAAGCAGAGTATGTTGCTACTGCTATTAACTACACAAACATTGTATCGATCAAATAGCTACATAAGTGAATGAAGGAAGAAATCATAGAACTAGTGACACTTTATTGTGATAATACAAGTGCTATCAATATATCAAAGAATCTTGTGATGCGTACAAAGACAAAGCACATTGCAATCAAGTATCATTATGTAAGGGAACTGGTTCAAGATAAAGAGGTGAAGATGGAATATTTTAACACAAAGGAGAAAATTGCTGATATCTTCAAAATTTAGCATTACCTAAGGATGCTTATGAGTATCTAAGATGTAAACTAGGGGTGATACCCCTATCAAAGGCTATGTAAGAAACAGAGGGAGTGCCCTACATCAAACAAGTTGACATTCATTTAATACAAATTGATGCGGTGAATCTTACTTTAGGAACTACCTAAAGTAATCATAGAATTGGAACTACAAATAAGTCACAAGCAAGGTGATAGAGGGAGAAATTGAAGAACTTGCAAAAGCCTATATCTGCACACATTAAAGATGCCAATTTTTTGGTGTATGTCTTTCGAACTTTTGTCAAAGAGGGAGAAAGTACATTAAATTGATGAAGTGTAAGAGGAACAATGGAAAAACTACATCATCAGAAGATCAAGAAAGTAAGAGGGAGAAATATTAGAAATTAATCAAAGGATCTAAGAGGGAGAAAGAAATTGGAGAGAGGATTAGAACAAATAGAGAGACATTGATAAGAGAATTAAAAGGATCATTATCAAAGGGAGATATTCTGTTGATCAATTTAGTATGAAATAGAGGCATAAGAAGGAAATCAAAGGGAGTTATATTTTGTAACCTAATTAGAAGATGGAAGTTTCTGATAGAGGGAGAAATTTCAATACAAGTTTTCTTTTTGGTATTGTCTTACTGTTTTAACCTAGTTAGTTTGATTGAATAAGATGTTCATCATTTGATTGACTTGGTTGATTAGTTTGGTTTGCCATCAATGCCAAAGAAGGAGATTGTTGATATCTGATTGAAAAGATCATTTGAAAAGAGTATTTGTTAATAAGGGAGATTGTTATATGTTTTAATCATTATTTTGTCACTGATGCCAAACCTACTATTTCCTGGTAAGACAATTACTTATATGTTTCAAGTAGTATCACTTAGTTGATTGATGAGGAGAATTTGATCAAAAAGATGTAACAAAAGTACCTAGAGGAAAGGTTGAGTTATGATTATGTAATGAAGTACAAGGATTAGTTAAGAAAATGATAACATAATGTATTGATGATCTACTTGAGGTTACAAAATGGCTGGCTATACTTAGAAAGTTTAGGAGAATAAGTTAAACAAAGTTCATCTACCAAGTTTGACCAAGTGGATAGTAGGTGCTGAGAAAAGTTTGTTCAAGTTGAGCAAAATGTTAGTTGCAGCTGAGTGAAAGTAAATTCTAGTGGATGGCAAGAAAGATTATAGATGCTGAGTAATTTTTAGTTGATGCTGAGCACTAGTAAAATCTAGTTAACGCTGAATAATTTTACACTTGATGCTTGTTGGGAATTTGTTTTGCACAAGGTCAATGGCAAGAATCCATAGTGTAATTCCTCTCTTGAAAAGCAAATCTTTTTAAGGATCCACTCCAAGGTTCAGTGTTTGTCTTGCGAGATACCAAAATTCACTCAGTAGAAGATAAATGAGGCCTTTGTTGGTTCTAAAAACTCTCTTATCTTGGAATTGAAGTAAAATCTATTCACTGTCTCAAAATATCACACCAAAAGAACAATATTTTTGTATTTTTTGTTTTTTCAATGAATGCAACTCTAATAATGTAGCTACTATGAGGTCCCATTCTAACAGGGGGTTAGCAAAGCAAATAATGAAACTAAAAGAAAATAACATGAAATAAAATAACTTGAAATTGAAATTCCTAAACAAACATAAGCTACAGAACACAACACCATGCGAGTTAAACATTCGAAGAAATTGGTAGGAAACCAATGAAAATAGGAGCAGGGCTTCCTAGAATCCACTAATGCAATCGTCGGTGAGAATCTTTAACAAATTGAATGATGTTTCACTCTTCATCAAATCACAAGGCCACAAAAGTTGCACTCATGCGAGACAAAAAGCTATGCAGACACAATCGGTGATCTCTTCTCAAGCTTGTTACATCAATGGAATTCATATATCTATAGCAAACACCAGAACTAAAAGATCGCACAACTAGAAACAATGCAATAAATCTTTGGCTTAACCACAATCTTTTGAATAAAATCCACAAAACAATGACACATTTAGGCAAGAATAACTACACTCTGAATGGTAGCACCAAAAGCATAATTTTATTGCATAATAACAGTAGCCCTTGTTACATTTTACAATGGGTTATTTATAAGAAATCATCTCCTCAATTTGTGTTGAGAGTTAGGGATATCTTGATGCAATAAAATGCTTTTAAAAAATTTAAACAAACTAAATATATACAAATTGATAATCTAACTGGTGCTTAGAGGGACTCCATCCATATTTTATTCATCAATTGGATGCATAAGCCCTTTACATGTCAAAAACAATGAAAGCATGAGAGAGAAAGTAGGAAGAAGCCATCAATCAAAGTAGAAGTGCATGGAGATACCAAAAATAGAAGTTGCCCCTTCATTAGGCGTGTGCAAAGTTAAACTGCCCTCAGAATGTGCTCCCAATGCATGGAAAGTGTTATTTTTGAAACTGGTAGTCAACAGTCGGTGCACCTCTGAATTGCAAACCTATGGAGCTACGGACCTGTGGACCTCGACTGTGTCAAAAATCTCAAAATTTTCCTTAGTGTCAAAATTGAAATTCTGGCATCTGGGTTTTGCTCATCTTTATCCTAAAGATATATTTGGATGTTTGCCCTTGAATTTCTCTATAATCTTAGTAATCTTAGTAGCATCCAAAAGATCCAAAGCCTCATAATTGTTTTTGACCTTCTGCCTATAGTTGTCCATCTCAATTTGAGTTTCTACAAAATTTCAAAGTTTGGTGTCCAACTCTAATAGTGCTTCCTCTGTCTTGAAGGCTTGTCTGATGTCTTCATCACTAGATCATCCCTTGAAGATCTCAACTTGCCTGCAAAGTGTTCTAATTTCAATCTCATCCTATTCCATATGGCTAGGAACCTCCTTGACTCCCGTAGTCATCATCTATCGGGAAGTATCCCGTGTAGGCTTTCCTAACATGATATCTTTCACTTCATAGTCCTAGAGGCTAACAACTTCTTCATCTGTACCTTTCAGAGGGTGTGCCCCTTGTGCAAATAAGTCCTGGTTCTTGGTAGTGGTAATTAATGCAAATGGTGTTGCATCATGTAATGGAGAGTCAAGCTTCTTCAAAATCTCTGCAATGTCACAAATATCATCCTCTAAAGCAAGGAATTGATGTTTATCACTTCTCATTATTTCTTTCCAAAACCATCTTAGGATACGTCTTTCTATAACCTTAGCTCTAGATGATGAGGGGTTGTGTTCAACTACCTCCTTCCCTCTATCACTCTTTCTTGGAGTCTCCTATTGTGAGGGTTCTTCTTCTGTAGTCTCAGTTTTTGTAGATCTCATAGTTTAATCCTCAACATCTTGAGAAGGTTGTTGTATACATTCTACTACCTGAGCCTCTTTTGATGGCTCATCAGTAACCCTTGGTTCTCGTTCTCCTTGTAATGACAATTCCTTCTGAACATGTTCTTCTGAACTTGAAGGTGGAGGTGTCAGTGAAACCTTATCTACCATCATAACCTAAGGTGAAGATGGGCGATTTGGATGAGGACCTTGTGTCTTAGGTGGCATTTGCATCCAATCTTGTTGTTGAAGTTCACCTATAGGTGTATCTCTAATCTTATCTCCAACCAATTCTGTACCTACTGGAATAAAATCAAAATATGGGATGGAGAGAACATCATCACCTAGCTCCCTTTTCTCATTCACCCATTTTTGTACTTCATCTTTCGAAGAAGAGAGTTCTACCATTTTAGATTGGATGGGTGGTGGGGTATTTGTCAACTCTTCCTTCTTTCCAATTCTATGGCTTTGGCCAGTCGAGTTCTCCTTTGTAGAGGCACTTGCTCCTCCTCTTCATCTGACTCTATCTCCCCTTCATTTGATTCTTCCTCTGGAATGGTTTTAGGAATAGAAGGATTAGGAACTAATCTTTTACAAACTCTTTGCCTCTTGTTCATTCTAACCTTGATCCTCTTTTGCTTCTGTAGAACCATAAGAGAAATGGGCTCCTCATGCACTAGATGAATGGATGTCTCTAGAATTCCTCCCTCTTCTTGTTGACTTGACAAAATAGGAGCCAATGGAAAATCAACCTGGATATGAGAAATTCCAGAGTCTTGGGGCTCTTGGGGAGTAGATTCTTATCGCTGTGAAGGGGCCTATTCTTCAACATGCTCTACCTGAATCCTCTGAGGAGAGGCTCTCTTCCTCTTTTCCTTCTTCTTCTCTGAAGGATGGTAGTATCCCACTGGACGATCAAACTGGTAGACTGATTCTGGCTTGATAGGAGACTGGAGCGTGAAGATAGGAACTATGACTTTCTTCCCCTTTACCCTTTTTGGGTGAGCATGTGCATGGAATATCATTGTATCCAAAATTGGATCAAGTTGAAAGGGTTTCTTGATCCAACTCTTTATCATTTTGATGACATGTCTTGCTCGATGATTAATATCATCTCCTTCCTCTCTATCAAATTTTGCATTCAAGATGGGGCTCTTGCCAACTTTATCTGCATTGAATAAGAAATATAGTAGCTCCTATGAGTCCTGTAGCCTTATCTCATATGGGATGGTCAAATGGAGAGCCTTCTCTACTAAATACAGAGTCATTCTATAATAGTCTCTGATATGCATATCATAGTAATTTGTGGCATTCATCCAATGATCTTCAATGGTGTCCTCATGGTAGAACTCTTTTCTTGCCAAGTTTTCCACTTTACCAACATTGTCGAAGAATGGTCAGGGAGAGTTATATTCTTCAAGAGGATAATTCTCCCATTCCCACTTAAAATTTTGGATATCCTCTTTTCTCTTTACCTGGTATGCTTTTACTACAAAAGGCCATTCCCAACAAGGCCTTTGTTGTCTTTTGATCCTCTCATAAGCTGACTGAACTTGTCAGGATATTTCCATCAAAACTAACTTGTTAGCTAGGTATCTTGGGAGCTTCTTTGAATGGATGGATGCACCACCAACCCAAATGTATGTGAATGTCTGGAACTGGATGAAATATGCACCGAGAGCTGTGATTTGCATCTTGGCCTCATCAGACAATCTCTTCCCATAATCCGATTCGATGAATCGAATGATGGCAAAGATGAAGGCATCATTCAAATTTTTGTATTCCTTGCTCTACAGTGAGAGTTTCTTCTTCACCAGTTGAGGATAGACTATATACGACCATGCATTAGGATCCTGCATACTGCCCTTCTTGTACAACTCGAGATAGTCGATTGCGTTTGCTACAAGTAGATATACCACATAAGAAGTTATATAGAACTTCTTCTCATCCTTTACTATCCCCAACTAGTCACACAAGTTTTCACTAAGTGTGGTGGTCCAATCTAGTGGCATCTTTGTGTGTCTGATGGTCTCAATGAAGTTGACCATGAATGGAGCGAGATGACTTGTTGCAGGCAATCCCATAACTCTGCTAAGGAGAATGATTGAATATCCAATGTCATCCTTCATGTATGCTCGAGTCATATCCACTTTGCTGATTATCTTCCCCTAAGGTGGTTTCTCAATGAAGTATGAGGAATATATGATGTCGATAGCCTCCTGGTAACGATCCTTATGCCACCTCTCAGTTGCTTCATATGAAAGCCTAATGAACTAATCGGCTTTGGGTAGATGAAAAACCCTCTCGATATTATCAGGTTGTAGATCCAAGACTACTTCCCCAGTGATGCTCTTTACCAACCTTTCATCAGGAAGAAAATGTCGAGATAGGGTCATAATTAGTTCAGCTGACTGCACGGTCCTGAGATGTGATGCTGAATTTACTAATCCAGAACGGATTAGGGTAGACCTCAAGGATGATCTTTCGGTTGGATTGTTACAAACTCTCAAGAACTCTCCCAAGTCCGTGTGTCCAAGTTCTATATCTTTGAGCTTAGAGTACTCATCGTGCAACTATGATTTTGGGGTTACGCCTTCGAACTTTTACACAACTAGTTTTGCTGCTTGTCCGGATGTGGATGCCATCTAATTATAATACTTTCATGTCACAAAAAAGAAGAAGACATGATTAATTATTGGATATAAAAATGTAAAAGAGGGAAAAAAAAACTCCCCCGAAGGGAACTTATTTATTTATTTTAAAAACTTTTAAATTTTTTTTTATTTTTTATTTTTTTTTATTATTTATTTATTTTTTAAAAATATATTTCATTTTTAATTTTTTTTTTAAATAAAATATATTTCTTTTTAAAAAAAAAAATTTAAAAGAATTTTTTTTTTGACTATAAAATTCCTAACTAAAATCAAATTTTCCTCTCCCGACTCCTGATATATGAGTCTGGGAGGTGAAAAAATAGGGGGTCCCCATTCCTAGTAAGGAATGGGGCGTGTGTTGTGGACACCACAACAAATAGCTCCAAAACAAAGGAAGAAATGATCAAGGCATTTCTTCATCAGCAAACATTCTTCCGTTGTGTGTCAAACACCAACCAGACTTTGAACACCTTGAGCATATTTCAAATGACTTTGCAATCAAAATCTCAGAAGTCAAAACCTTCCAACGAAGTATGTGCATTGTGTATTCATTCCCTTTGACATGTCAGGATGCAACCAATCAAAATTTTCTAACAACTTGAAACAATCTTCCACTCCTCCCAACTTATTCATTCAAAATCTCCATGAGGGCTCTTTATCAATCAATTGCTTGACCAAATGAGAGAATTAGTTCGAGGGCTCTTGGTGAGATATCAAATTCTTTTAATTTTTGGCCTTTTGCATAATTGTCCATTTCATTCCACACGTTACTTTTGATGAAACAATAGTTTTGAATGCAAGACACTTTGTTTTGTAATGTATCTTTAGCCATTTCAGATCTCTAGAATCCTTTAGACTTAACACCATCTTTTCTTCTTCTTCTTTTTATCTTTTTTTTTTTCTGTATCCTGACTACATTTAGATTGTGTAACTAGAACATCGGTGTCATTTCTTGGATTTAATCTCTTATGAACATCTCTTGCATTCCTCTTTTAGAACTTTTAGGAAATTCTCATGCCAACAATGATCTTAGTAACCTTTCGAGGAGACCCCTCTTGCTTGAACTAGTTGAAGTTTAGATCATTCCACATCATCTTTGACTTTAATTCAATAGCACCCAAAATGATCAAATTTTAAAATTTTCAAAGTGTTGAGAGCTTTTTAGTCTAGGCTTCTGATTTCCAAACTGAAAGTCCCCTAATTCCACAAGAAATATCATTTTCTCAGTTGGTATGAGACACACAGTCATCCAAATGTTTTGACAAAGAAATACCTCCTAAAATTAGGACCAAAGAGTGGTTAGTAAAATCTTGAGAAAAATTCCAAGTACACCTTACCCACTAGGATTGACATAACTTTGAAAATGAAAACATGACTGAAAGCAAACACACAACTTGGAAAGAAACACACTTGCAGAAATAAACACGCTTACAGGAATAAAAATCTAATCTAGATGTAGAAATAAAATATAACTAATTTTTTTTTGTCCTTTTTTTCTTAGGCTTCAAAATAATGTTTTAGAAATTGTCCATTTACAGGCAAAGATAGAAATTCCCCCTATAAGGAACTTAGCCTAAAAGTTTTTTCTATGAGAATTTTTGTAATTTGATACGGGCCTATCCACAAGCATTGAAACTTAGTATGGTTGTCTGAATTTTCTTTCACCTTATCCCAAAGTAGGACGAGGTCAAAAATCTTGAAGGATTTTATTGTGGCCCTCTTGTCGAACCATCTCTTAACAATAGCTTGATGTTTAGCCATGTGCTCTAATGCAGTTGTTCATTTCTCATCCATTTCTAAAAGATTCATCAATTGAATTTGTACTCTATCAATGTCATCAACATACCCACTCATGAATTTTAAGACAAGAATCCTGAGATTGAGTGGGAATACCAGTTCTTTCCTATAAACAAGTAGATATGGAGAAGTCCCCAAGGCTTTTTTAACTCTGACTCGATCCATCCACAAGGCATATTTCAATTGTGTATGCCAATCCCTAGGGTTCTACTTCAACAATCATTTTATCACAATGATTAAGTTCTTGTTTGTAGACTCCACTACCACATTTCCTTGCGGGTAGTAATTTGAGGAGAATCTGATGATGACTTTGTTTTCAAATGCCCATTGTGTCAAGAATGTAGATTCAAATGTAGACCCATTGTCGCATACAAGAGCGAATGGCATTCCAAATATAGTAACAATATGTTCTTCCAAAAAGTTAGTCACCACCTTAGCAGTGCAATTTCTAAAAGTCTCTACCTCTGTCCATCATGTGTAGTAATCCGTAGCTATAAGAATGAATGCATGTCTAGTTGATGATGGTGGGTTTACTAGACCAATGAAATCCAGTCCCCATTTTGTGAAAGGGCACACCTCGTATACTGGTTATAGTGGCATTGCTGGGTGCCTCTCTTTGTTAGCACTAGTTTGGCATTTATGACAAGAACACACATGTTCAAAAGTATCGTTGAATATTCAGGGCCAAAAATAACCTGATCTTAAAATCATGTGAGTTGTTGCTTCTGCTAAACCGTGTCCCATACCATACTTGTCATGAAAATGTTCCAAGACATCCTTAGCTTCTTCACGTCCTAAGCATTTCAAATAAATCCCTTCATAGTTCCTTATATATAGCTTGTTATCAAGTAACTTGTAGGACTCACATTTCATCTTAAGTCCCCTACATTGTGAACTGTTCATCCATTTGGGGCATTGATCTTGTAAGAGATAATAGAGAATATCCTTGTACCACACATCTGTCACCACACCTTGATTCATATCAACTTGTAATATAACCATCTTCTTTTGATCATCTTCATCTGTTTCATCGTCAAATTTGAATTTCTTTTGATTTCCTTTCTAGTTGTTAGGGATCATTTTGGACAATCCTTGGCCTCTAACTAAACTCATAGATTGAATTTTGAGATCGAATTCTTGAAGTATTTCCATCCACTTTCCCCTTCTTTCACCAAGTTCATTTTGCATCAAAAGTGTCTTTACTACTGGGTTAGGTACAATTGCATACACCTTACTTCTAAGTATGTAGTGATGAAACTTCTTTATTGCCTTGATTAACGCAAAGGACTATTTATCAAGATTTGAATATTACAACTCAATGTTCTTTAGAGGACAACTCATAAAAAAAATTGGTCGCTCATCTTCCTTCTCTCTTTTTTGTGTCAAGATCCTTACACAAGAATGTTCGGAAGCAAAGTAATAGATCTTGAATGGTAACTCGTAATTTGGACTTACCAAAATTGGGGCTGTGGAAATGGCAACTTTAATATCTTGGAATTATTTCTTTATCTCCAATACCCATTCTATTTTAGCTCCCTTTTTGAGTAAATCATTGAGGGGGTAGACTATCTCTGCGAAACCACTTATGAATTTGCATACAAAGTTTATCTTTTCAAAGAAGGATTTCAATTCCTTCCGACTGTGTGGAGGTGCTAACTTCAAAATAGACTCAACTCTATTTGGATCAATGGAAATTTTGACTTCAAAAATGATATGTCCCAGGAGCTTCCCTTTAGTAACACCAAATGAACATTTGTTGGGATTGAGTGATATGCCATACCTACGACATCTATTGAATACCTACCTTAGATCAGCAATATGAGTACTTCAATATTTTGAAAAAAAAGTCAAGTCATCCATGTAGATGACTATACACCTATTTATCAATCCTTTGAAAGCTTCATCCATTGCTCATTGAAATGCAACTCTCACATTAATAAACCCGAAAGACATCCTTCTGTAAGCAAACATTCCCCACTTGGTTGTGAAAGCAGTCTTTAGCCTATCTTCATCGACCATCACTTGGTTATATCCTGAGTAACCATCCAAGAATGACATCATATTTGAACCATTAACAATTTGCAACACCTCATCTAGTGAGGGTAGAGGGTAGTTATCCTTCTAAGATGCTAAATTCAAGTTGCGAAAGTCAACACAAAGACAAATCTCTCCAGTCTTCTTCCGTACAAGAACCAAATTTTCCACCCATGTGGAACGATGGATAGGAAATATGATCTTAGCATCCAAAAGTTTCTTAACTTATTTCATAATCAATGGTTTGATTATCAGATTTACTGGTCATTGTCTTTGTCGGAAAGGTTTAGCATCTATTTTCAACAAGATGTCATGTGTGATAATCTTAGGATCATAAATTTTTAACTCTTCATAGATCCAAGCAATAACATCTTTATGCTTGGTGAGCAGTGTGAGCATGTCATCCCTTTCTTTTTGATTGCATGCATTTCCTATTTGCACCATTTTTGGTTCTTCATCAGTACCCAAATTGTACGAGTCACATTCTTCAATTTCTTTCTCTTCAGTTTCCCTTCTATTGAGTGCTGATTCATCATGGTCAAAGATGCATTCAAGTTCAACAATTCCTTTTGGAAGGCTATTGGTTTTGAAATTAAGGATTCCATCATCATCCTCAAGCTCATCATCTTCAGGCTTTTCCTCAGGTGTATCATCAATCTCTTGTCCTTGAAAATGGTGACTACACATAATGAACTCGAGTATATGTTGATCATCCTAAATGACGTAAAAGCTTGTGATATTGTTGGGAATGGAAGGAATAGAAACTAATTCGACTTAGAATATTTTTAACTTCATCTTTTCAACTGGTTCAAAGTGCTAGCTGAGATAGCAAGGGCATTTACTACCACATTCTTTCTTCTTGGAATGGATTTGATGTTTAGAGCTTCAACGTCATCCATTATATCCCATACCCTTTTCCTATAAGCGATTAACCTTTTATCATTGCATGAGTATATGGATTTTACTTGTCGTATCACTAGTTGAGAATCCCCTTCGATTATAAGAGTAGTGACTCCTTTTTCCAATGCAAAGAGAAGTCCTCAAATCAAAGCTTCATATTCTGCACCATTGTTAGGACATCTAAACTTCAATCGATATGTGGCATAGAAAGACCTACCTTTTGGGTTGATTAGTTCAATACTTACACTGGATCCTAATTTGCATCTAGAACCATCGAAGTGGAGTATCCAAACTACATTTTCCTTGGGTTTTCTGACTTTGTGCTTATTCATCCTTAACTTTTCTTTTACTTGAGTCTTGAATGACTATTTCTTGGGAACCCATTATAACTTTTCTCATGTAGGGCTTGATGAATCTCCTTCATATCCTATGGAAAGAGGAAGAGTATGTTTTTCTTGCTTCTCCTAAATTTCCCCTATTAGCTCACTGATTTGTTCAACTTTAGGTTTAGGATGAATGACTATTGAAGTCCATCGTTTACCTTTGACATATCATCTTCTTCTTTGAACTTTAATCATCCTGAGAGGAGGAGAAGATAAACCTCCACCATCTGAAGAGGTATCACTATATGACACATTTACATCTTCACTTTCTTCTTCAATCTGTGCAATAAGGTTGGATGAATTCATTGAATCTTGACTTTCAGTAATTTCATCTTTTGAGGTCTTTGTACTCTTGTTTTCCATCATTTGTGTCAACACCTTTGTTACTATTTCTTGGCATACAGAACATTCAAACTCTAAATGACTAAGTTTGTGTAACCAGAAAAATCCTGGAAGGAGGAGGATACTAGGGTCAGCCTCCTCTCGTAAACAATGTAAATTAGTCACCATAGTCTCTATGAATTGTGTCACAGTCTCACTTTTGGGTACCGACACCTAAGGTTCTTCATTTTGATCTTGAGATGTATTGTTTGGAACCATGTTGAATACCATCACTTTGTATGAATCCAAATTTGATTGTAAGAATGCTATCTCATTTGGGGCATTGTAATTTGTGATCATTGTTTTCAGTTTGGGCTCAACATCTATCTTGATTTGATTTGATTGTTCAATCCTTTCCATGGAAACCATAATTGAGTGAAGTTTGTAGAGAACCATCCTCTGAGACATTTTGTCCATTCTCTACTCAAGAGTAATCTGTATATCTCTAGGATATCAACCACATGTATGTCAATAATATCTTGGGTCTGAGGATCAACTATTAACTATATCTGCAAATCTTTCAATACTCGAATGACTTTTATCTCTATTTTATCCAACTATATTACTACTTGATTAGAAGGTTGAGGATTAACTTCTAGCCTTTGAGCTATTGATAATGGCATCACTTTTGCAAAGACTTTGTCCAATGTGTCAATATTTGCTGCATGAAGTCTTCTCAGAAACATCATAGTAAGAGGGTCCATATCATTGAAATAAACTAGGATGGTGGCTTCAATCGGTATTGTGTATGGTGTTTCCAACTTGTGATAGGCCACATGGAAGCAATGGTTGAAGCGTGAAATTGTCTCAGCTGGGTCCCTTTTTATTGATATGAATTGTTGATGTATCACTGCCGGATTGATGAATGTTTTGAATTGTTCCAAGAACAATTTTTTGAAAGTCTCCCAATCTCCAATACATCCTGGAGGTAGGTTCACATACCAATTGAAGGAAATTTCCCCCAAAGAGTAGGGAAATAAATGAAGAACCACATCTTCATTAACAATTTGCTTTCGGTTGCAAATTTCGTTAAAAACCTTGACATGATCTTCGGCGGTTCTTTTTTCTCTGTAAATGAACCTTGGACAAAATTTCTAGAGATTCTTAGGGAGGTCATGGAGGGCACCTCTCATGTTAATGGGTGAATCAACTGCATTTGCAAAAAAGGCCATTGGAGGATTTTGTGGACCTAAAGGTGGCTGGGATGGTGATGGGAGTGTTGGAATATGTGGAGGTCCCCCTGGTGGTTGAATGGGTGGTGGAGTAGAAGAAGATGACGAAATGTCAAATGGAAGTGGTTGAATTTTAGGTACTCCTCTATCACTACGTGGCTTAAAAAAATAAGTAAGCTCTAGAAATTCTTGGGCACTTGGTGAAGATCTTAATGCTTGTTGGAATGGGGATCTTGGATCAATATCTTCCAGCTTGTATCAATTCTGGAAAAAAAAGTGCACCTCTACATAAGTACACCTCCTCACTTCTTCTGAATTTTACGCACCACAGAGTTCTACGGACCTACATATCTCTGAAGCTGCAAACCTACATGCTTGCAGACTTGCAAATTTGCGGACCTATGTACCTATGGATCTACGGACTTGCATAATTGTAGACCTATGGACCTGTGGACCTAAATTTCTAAAAAATTTAGAAGTGATTTCTGAACTTTTATGGAGTGCAGATTATTGCAAGGGTGCAAATTTTTTTGAAACTTTATCAAATCTTTTTTGTTTCCAATAGTAGGTTTTTTGTTTTAGGCCCTCCTTCTAGTGCCACTTCTGTTGAGTGTTCATTTTGCACAAGGTCAATGACAGGAATCCATAGTGTAATTCCTCTCTTGAAAAAAAAATCTTTTTAAGGATCCACTCCAAGGTTCAATGTTTGTCTTGTGACGTACCAAAATCCACTTAGCAGAAGATAAATGTGAGTGCTCACGAGGAGGCCTTTGTTGGTTCTAAAAAATCTCTTATCTTCGAATTGAAGTAAAATCTATTCACTATCTCAAAATATCACACCAAAAGAACAATATTTTTGTATTTTCTATTTTTTCAATGAATGCAACTCCAATAATGCAACTACTATGAGGTCCTATTCTAACAGGGGGTTAGCAAAGAAAATAATGAAACTAAAAGAAAATAACATGAAATCAAATAACTTGAAATTGAAATTCCTAAATGGACATAAGCTATAGAACACAACACGCTATGAGTTAAACCTTCGAAGAAATTGGTAGGGAACAAATGAAAATAGGAGCAACGATTCCTAGAATCCACTGATGCAATTGTTGGTGAGAATCTTTAACAAATCAAATGATGTTTCACTCTTCATCAAAAAGCTATGCAGACACAATTAGGTGATCTCTTCTCAAGCTCATTACATCAACGAAATTCATATATCTATAGCAAACACCAGAACTAAAAGATTGCACAACCAGAAACAATGCAATAAACCTTTGGCTCAATCACAATCTCATGAATAAAATCCACAAAACAATGACACATTTAGGAAAGAATAACTACACTTTGAATGCTAGCACCAAAAGCATAACTTTATTGCATAATAATGGTGGCCCTTGTTACATTTTACAATGGGGTATTTATAAGAAATTGTCTCCTCAATTTGTGTTGAGAGTGAGAGATATCTTGATGCAATAAAAAGCTTTAAAAACATTTAAACAAACTAAATATATACAAATTGATAATCTAACTGGTGCTTAGAGGGACTCCATCCATATTTTGTTCATTAATTGGATGCATGAGCCCTTTACATGTACAAAACAATGAAAGCATGAGAGAGAAAGTAGGAGGAAGTCATCAGTCGAAGTAGAAGTGCATGGAGACACCAAAAATAGAAGCTTCTCCTTCACTAGGCATGTGTCAGAGTTAAACTGTCATTAGAATGTGCTCCTGATGCATGGAAAGTGCTATTTTTGGAAATGGTAGTCAACTATCAGTACACCTCTGAATTGCAGAGCTACGAACTTGCGGACCTCGACTGGGTCAAAAATCTCAAAATTTTACTAAGTGTCAAAAATTGAAATTCTGGCATTTGGGTTTTGCTCATCTTTATCCTAAAGATATGTTTGGATGTTTGCCCTTGAATTTCTCTATAATGTCAATAATCTTAGTAGCATTTAGAATATTGAAAGCCTCATACTTGTCTTTGACCTTCTATTTGTAGTTGTCCACCTCAATTCAAGTTTCTGCAAAATGTTTGAGTTTGGTGTTCAACTCTAACAATGCTTCCTCTATCTTGAAGGCTTGTCTGATGTCTTCATCACTGAATGCTTCATCTAAAGTCTTTCTGAAATTCTCCACAACTACCTCAACTGGTAAAAGCTTATCTTGTTCTTTATCTTCAAAAATATCCAAGCATGCATCACTGTACAACTTTTCTGCTTCCAAAATTTTCTCTTGGGCTTGGTCCTTGAGCCTATGTATCTCATCATGCAATGTTTCCATCACTTTATTTCCATCTACAATCTTTTCTATCCAATTATCTATCATTTATAACTCTTCTCTAGTATATACATCAATCAAAATGCGGTGCCTTTGCCCTTTTATGGCTTGTAGTGTTTGTAAATCCTTGCTCCGTACCCGTACCTCATCTATAATATTGAAATCTTGCGTCAAAATTACCAGAATCTTGTGAACATTTTCTTATGTAGCATGCAACAAATTTAGACTTCCTGTGATTATAGTAACACCCCTATCCTCAAGGCTATCTTGCCAATCCTGACAAGCTGTCAAAATTGGACTGAGTCATACACCTTCCCCTTCTCTAAGAATGGTATTCAAAGTCTCCTCAGGGTGTTCGGAATAAAGAGGACCAATAACTTCAGCTAAATATCCCTTGAAGATCTCAACTTGCCTGCAAAGTGTTCAGATTTCAATCTCATCCTGTTCCATATGGATGAGAACCTCCTTGACTCCCATAGTCATCATCTATTAGGAAGTATCCCGTGTAGGCTTTCCTAACATGATATCTTTCACTTCATAGTCTTGAAGGCTAACAACTTCTTCATCTATACAACTTATGCACATAAGTCTTTGTTCTGAGTAGTAGTAATGAATACAAATGGTGTTGCATCATGTAATGGAGAGTTAGGCTTGTTCAAAATCTCTACAATGTCACAAATATCATCCTCTGAAGCAAGGCATTAATGTTTAGCACTTCTCATTATTTCTTTCCAAAACCATCTTGGGATATGTCTTTCTATAACCTTGGCTCTAGATGATGAAGGGATGCATTCAACTACCTCCTTCCCTCTATCACTCTTTCTTGGAGTCTCCTATTGTGAGGGGTCTTCTTCTATAGTCTCAGTTTCTATAGATCCTGCAGTTTGATCCTCAACTTCTCGAGAAGGTTGTTGTATACATTCTACTATCTATGCCTCTTTTGATGGCTCATCAGTAACCCTTGGTTCTCGTTCTCCTTGTAATGATAATTCCTTCTGAACATGTTCTTCTAAACTTAGAGGTGGAGGTGTCACTGAAACTTTATCTACCATCATAACCTGAGGTGAAGATGGGGGAGTTGGATGAGGACCTTGTGTCTTGGGTGGCATCTGCATCCAATCTTGCTATTGAAGTTCACCTGTAGGAGTATCTCTAATCTTATCTCCAACCAATTCTATACCTACTGGCATGAAATCAAAATATGGGATGGAGAGAACATCATCACCTAGCTCCCTTTTTTCATTCACCCATCATTGTACTTCATCTTCTGAAGAAGAGAGTTCTACCATTTTAGATTGGGTGGGTGGTGGGGTAGTTGTGACACTCTTCCTTCTTTCCAATTCTATGGCTTTGGCTAGTTAGGTTCTCCTTTGTAGAGGCACTTGCTCCTCCTCTTCATCTAACTCTATTTCCCCTTCATCTGATTCTTCCTTGGGAATGGTTTTAGGAACAGATAGATTAGGCACTAATCTTTTACGAACTCTTTGCTCTTGTTCATTCTAACCTTGATCCTCTTTTGCTTCTATGAAATCATAAGAGAAATGGGCTCTTCATGCACTGGATGAATAGATGTCTCTAGAATTTCTCCCTCTTCTTGTTGACTTGACAAAACAGGAGGCAATGGAAAATCAACCTAGATATGAGAAACTCTAGAGTCTTTGGGCTCTTGGGGAGTAGATTCCTGTCGTTGTGAAGGGGCCTATTCTTCAACATGCTTTGCCTGAATCCTCCGAGGAGAGGCTCTCTTCCTCCTTTCCTTCTTCTTCTTTGAAGGATGGTAGTATTCCACAGGATGATCAAGCTGGTGGACTGTTTCTAGCCTGATAGGAGACTGGAGCACGGAGATAGGAACTATGACTTTCTTCCCCTTTACCCTTTCTAGGCAAGCATGTGCATGGAATATCATTGTATCTGGAATTGGATCAAGTGGAAAGGGTTTCTTGATCCAACTCTTTGTCATTCTAATGACATGTCTCACTCGATGATTAATATAATCTCCTTCCTCTTTATCAATTTTTACATTTAGGATGGGCCTTTCACCAGCTTTATCTATATTGAATAAGGGATCCAACAGCTCCTTTGAGTCTTGTAGCCTTATCTAATTCAGGATGGTCAAATAGAGAGCCTTCTCCACTAAATACATAGTCATTCTACAATAGTCTCTGATACACACATTGTTGTCATTTGTGGCATTCATCTAATGATCTTTAATGGTGTCTTCATGGTAGAACTCTTTTCTTGCCAGGTTTTCCACTTTACCAACATTGTCGAAGAATGGTTAGGGAGAGTTATATTCTTCAAGAGGATAATTATCCCATTCCCACTCAAAAGTCTAGATATCCTTTTTTCTCTTTACCTGGAATGCTCCTACTACAAAAGGCCATTCCCAACAAGGCCTTCATTGTCTTTTGATCCTCTCATAAGTTGATTCAATCTGTCAGGATATTTCCATCAGAACCAACTTCTCAGTTGGGTATCTTGGGAGCTTCTTTGGATGGATGGATGCACCACCAACCCAAATGTATGTGAATGTCTAGAACTGGATGAAATATGCACCGAGAGCTGTGATTTGTGTCTTAGGCTCATTAGACAGTCTCTTCCCATAATCCCCTTTGATGAATTGAATGATGACAAAGATGAAGGCATCATTCATAATTTTGTATTCCTTGCTCTATGGTGAGAGCTTCTTCTTCACTAGCTAAGGATAGACTATGTACGACCATGCATTAGAATCCTGCATACTGCCCTTCTTGTACAACCTAGGATAGTAAGTTGCCCTTGCTGCAAGTAGATATACCACATCATAATTCATATAGAACTTCTTCTTTTCCTTTACTATTCATAACTGGTCACACAAGTTTTCACTAAGTGTGGTGGTCCAATCTAGTGGCATCTTTGTGTGTCTAATGGTCTAAATGAAGTTGACCATGAATGGAGCGAGATGACCTACTGTAGGCAATCCCATAACTCTACTCAGGAAAATGATTGAATATCCAATGCCATCCTTCATGTATCCTTGAGTCATATCCACTTTGTTGATTGTCTTCCCTCGAGGTGGTTTCTCAATGAAGTATGATGAATATATGATGTTGATAGCCTCTTGGTAATGATCCTTATGCCACTTCTTAGATACTTCATATGAAAGCCTAATGAACTAATGGGCTCTACGTAGATGAAAAACCCTCTTGATTTTATCAGGTCATAGATCCAAGACTACTTCCATAGTGACGCTCTTTACCACCCTTTCATCAGGAACAAAATGTCGAGATAGGGTCATAGTCAATTCAGCTAATTGCATGGTCCCGAGATGTGATGCTGCATTTACTAATCTAGAATGGATTAGGGTGGATCTCAAGGATGACCTTTTGGTTGGATTGTTACAAACTCTCAAGAACTCTCCCAAGTCCGTGTGTCCAAGTTCTGTATCTTTGATCTCAAAGTACTCATCGTGCAACTGTTATTTTGGGGTTATGCCTTGGAACTTGTACACAACTGGTTTTGCTGCTTGTCCAAATGTGGACACCATCTAATTATAATACCTGTATGTCACAAAAACGAAGAAGACATGATTAATTATTGGATATAAAAATGTAAAAGAGGAAAAAAAAGTCCCCCCAAGGGAACTTATTTATTTATTTATTTACCATTTTAAAAATTTTTTAAAATTTTTTATTTATTTAATATATATATATATTTCATTTTTTATTTTTTAATATAAATATATTTCATTTTTTTTTTTAAGATTTTTTTTTTTGACTCTAAAATTCCTAACTAAAATCAAATTTTCTTCTCCCGATTCTTGAACTATGAGTCCAGGAGTCGAAAAAAGTAGGGGTCCCCATTCCTAGTAAGGAATGGGGTGTGTGTTGTGGACACCACAACAATTCTAAGTAACATAGTTTGTACCGAGCATTAAAAGAATAATAATGTCAAGTTGCTGCATTATGACAAAGATATAAGATTCGCTAAATAAAAGTTGACAAGTTTTTTTCTTGGAATTGTGAATTAAGAGGAAGATAAGATTGATGAGCTGGTGGCATAGAATCTTATGTAAATTGTTTTGGAGGTGAATTCAAATGGATTCTAAGAGAAGTTTCTACTGAAGACAAGATATGGGGTAGATACATTTTATCCTACATAATCCATCCAAAAACCCTAATTTAGATGATAGATAATGAGCAAGAAAATATTCTAATTTCTTGTCTATAGAAATATTTTTTCATGAAGCAAAAGAGTTAGAGAGTTTTGTTGCGAAAATCTAAGAAGGAGAAGGAGAAGGGGTTTTGCTTCATCAAGTGACCCAAGAGAAGAATCTACAATGATGTTCTAAGCAAGAAAGCTTAAGAAGAAGAATGTTTGAAGGGTGAATAAGCTGTTAGAGCTATAAAGAATGGAAGCTAAGAAGAATTGAGGATTGAACAAAGATCTGTAATATGCAAGGTTGTAAGTTATATTAGATCAAAGTTTGACTATTATTTTTTAACAATTGTATCAAACTAGGGTAAATCCTTTGGAGCAAGGTTAACTTAACGGTCATTGGAAAATCCTTTAACAGGGTGGCATTCGAAGTGAATGGCATTAAGTCCTCTAACAAGGCTCACTTTTAATAGGGTGATCGAAATCCCTCAATCGGATCATATTTAACAGTGTGAATTGTAACCTTTAACAGGGTTAGCCTTTCACAAGGCATCACTTCAGAAGAGTGGAAAAGAGCAGCATGTTACTGGTGATTTTTTCCAAATTAGGTTTCCACATTAAATCATTGTGTCAAATGTGTTGATGAATGTGTTTGTTTCATGCTTTATATTTATGTAAGATTGACTTGATAGTAACATATAAGTTTTAGTTGACACACAATGAATGCATGCATGGTTATGAATGTTTTATGGTCATTGAATTATGAAAAAAGTTTTATTTGTATATTTGGACGTTGAATAACTGATTCACACCCCCACCCCACCCCCCTGCCCCAGTATTTTTCTCAAATTGAGTTTTCATGTTAAATCATTGTGTCAAATGTGCTGATGAATGTGTTGTGTTTCATGCTTTATATTTATGTAAGATTGAATTTATAATAACATATAAGTTTTAGTTGATGCACAATGAATGTAAGCATGGGTATTAATGTTTTATGGGTTCATTGAATTGTGAAAAAAAAATTTATTTGTACATCTAAACCTTGAATAATTGATTCTAATTTCCTGTATATAGGAATGTTTTGTTATAAAGAAAAATAATTAGAGAGTTTTGCTACGAAAATCTAAGAAGGAAAAGGAGAAGGGGTTTTGCTTCATCAAGTGACCCAAGAGAAGAATCTGCAATGGCATACTAAGAAAGAAGGCCTAAGAAGAAGAATGCTTGAAGGGTGAACAAGCTATCAGAGCTGCAAAGAATGGAAGCCAAGTACAATTGAGGACTGAACAAAGATCTGTAATATGCAAGTAAGATTGTAAGTTATATCAAATAAAAGTTCAAGTATTACTTTCTAACAATTGTATCAGACTAGGGTAAATCCTTTGGAGTAAGGTTGACTTAACAGTCATTGGAAAATCCTTTAACAGGGTGGCATTCCAAGTGAATGGCCTAAAGTCCTCTAACAAGGCTCACTTTTAATAGGGTGATTGAAATCCCTTAACTGGGTCACATTTAAGAGTGTGCATTATAACCTTTAACATGGTTGGCCTTTCACAAGGCATCACTTTAGAAGAGTGAAAAAGGAGTAGCATGTTACTAGTGGTTTTTCCCAAATTGGGTTTCCACGTTAAATCATTGTGTCAAATGTTCTGATGAATGTGTTTTTTTCCATGCTTTATGTTTATGTAAGATTGACTTGATAATAACATATAAGTTTTAGTTGATGCACAATGAATGCATGCATGGGTATGAATGTTTTATGGGTTCATTGAATTGTGAGAACAATTTTATTTGTACATCTGGACCTTGAATAATTGATTCACCCCTACTCTCCCCTCCCAATTATTTTTAAAAAAATTCTAACATGTGCAAGATATTTTCAAATGAAATGATGAAATAATTTGAGATGTCTATGTTTGGAGAAATAAAGTTCTTTGTTGGATTGCAAGTATATAAGATGAAATATGGTATTTACATCACTCAGTCCAAGTATATGAAGGAAATCTTGAAAACTTTTGGTATGGAGGATTCAAAACCAATTAGTACTCCTATGTTGACATGATACAAACTATCCAAAACTGATGATTCTGTTGAAGTAAATCAAACTTTGTACATGTCTATGATTCCACTAGTTGTTGGGATTTTTGCAAGGTTTTTTGCAATCCTAAGGAGAATCATTTAATGCATGTCAAAAGGATTATGAGATACTTGAAAGGAACAAAAGACTGTGGTCTATACTACAAGAAAAATGACAAGTTTTAATTAAGAGCCTATGCAGATGCTGATTGGGCTAGAAACATTAATGTCAAAAAAAATACAAGTGGTGGAGCATTTTTCTTAGGAAAATGGTTGGTTATTTGGACCAAAAAGAAATGAATTGTATATCACAATCTAGTGGTGAAGTTGAATATGTCATTCCTATAGTGAATTGCACAAATGTGGTATGGATTAAATAGTTACTCAAAGGAATGAAGGGGGAAATCACTGAACCTGTGGTACCCTATTGTGAAAATACAATTGCTATAAACATATCTAAGAACCCTGTTACGTATATAAAGACAAAGAACATTGTCATCAAGTATCATTACTTGAGAGAGTTGGTTCAAAAAAAAGAAGTGAGAATGGAATATGTGAATACAAAAGAAAAAATAGTTGATATATTCACAAAGGCTTTACCTAAGAATGCACATGAATATCTTAGAGGTAAACTAACAGTGATACCCCTATCTAAAGCTACTTAAGAAGTTAGAGTAGTGCCTTGCATTAGCCGAGTTGAATGAAATATCCTACAATTTTATGTAGTGGATCTTACTTTAGGACCTGCTTAAAGTAAGAAAGGAGCCAAAAGATTTATAGTCACATGCAAGGTGAAGAGGGAGAACCTAAATTGATTATATCTACATGTATAGATGACAAGTCTTTGGAATTGTTGTCAAAGAGGGAGATATTCAAAATAAGGAAGATATCAGAGAGATCAAATTAGAGAAGGAAGAAGAAAGATTGTCAAAGAGGGATAAGATCAGATGAAGGAGAAATATGAGATCAAAATATACAGAGGAAGGCACATGTATTAATAGAGGGAGAGAATTCATCTCCTTGAGCCTTCAATTGGAATACTAAGCAAGAAGGCTCAAGGAGATGAATTCTTGAAGGGTGAAAAAGATATTAGAGATGAAGAGGATGAATGCCAATAAGAATAGAGGACTGAATGTGAGATTTGTATTCTACAAGTGAGTTGTTTTATTATTAGATCAAGTCATGCAATTACTCTCTAACAATTGTATTAGTTTGGATAAATCCTTTGGACTAAGGTTGACCTAATAGTCATTAGTAATTCCTATAACATGGTGCTATTCTAATGGTATGTTCTAAAGTCCTCTATCAAGGCTCACTCCTAATAGGGTGATTGAAATCCTTTAATCTAGTCACATTTACTAGTGTGCATTGTAACCTATAATAGGGTTCGCTCCTCACACGTCTCACTTCAGAAGAGTAAAAATCGGTAGCATGCTACTGGTGGTTTTTCCAAAATTGGGTTTCCATGTAAAATCCTTGAGTCAAAATGTGTGATTGATTTTGTGATATTACATGTTTACATTTTTGCAAAGTTATTTTGACCTAGGAAAACAATATGCAAATGTTTAAGATATTGAATGATCAATGAATGCATAAGTATAAGTTCAAGTACTGAAAAGTTTCATTTGCACATTGGCCAAGATTATGCTTAAATTGTCAATTAAATAGAAGAAAACATTTTTGGAGAATTATAGGAATTGATTTGTTCCTAAATTCAAAACATTTATGATCCTAAAAATTAAAATTGAGGTTTTTGTAAAACAAAATGAGTTGCTATGGAAGAATATTTTGGGATTAACCACTAAAAGAGTTGAACATGATAAAAAAATGGTACAACGACCATTGAAGACTATCAAAGTGATGAAGAAAACTCAGGTGCTCTAAGCCCACAAGATAATATATTCCCTATTCATGCAACTACACTTGACACTCCTATTGATGAACAAATGAAAACCTTTGAAGACAAGGATCAAGAAATGAACAAAAAAGAGCAAGAGGAACCAATCAAGGAAAAAAATGTAGAATTTTATGCTATAAGTCAAGAAGGACTAGATGGCTAAAGACCTCAAGATGAAGGAGATAATGAGAGTGGACAAGAAGAAGAGGAAATATAGAATTCAGTGTTGAGTGCTACCATTGTTGTTCCAAGCATTGAAGTTCAAGCAAGACTGAGTGATGACACCCCATTACCTACTATTACTCTCGAATGCCGAGCAACAACACTACAAAGAAGAGTAAAGGAAAAGAGATAAAAGACATTTCTCTTGATAATATTGATAGTCTAGATAAAGTGACTGGATGCCAAAATGAGATCTAGCCAATCTGACTTTTGAGCAAACTATAATCTTACAGGATATATTAGCAAGGAAGAAGAAGCAAGAAGGGACGAGGCAAGAACAACAATAGAAATAGGTGTTGTATGACATCAAAGAAATATTTTTTAATGCTTTTTATATTCAAAACATTGATGAGTAGGCCCCCATTATCTCTCAATTGGTACAAATTGTTGAAAAAGTCAACACTAAAGATATTGAGACAAATGGAAAACTAATAAGCTAGTTTGAGAAGAAATTTGAGAAGAGAGTATTGGAGAAATTTTCTACTGACATTGTAGTTAGAAAATTGGATTTATAGGAACTTGTATAGAACATAGAAGAACTTGTAAGGAAAGTACAAGATCTGTACAATATAATTTGTGATGTGCAAGGATTCACAAATGAATTTTAGGAAAAGAATGAGAGGATTCAAGCTAACATGAAGCAATTAGGAGGATCTGTCTCTTAGTCAATTGAATCAAGCTCAATGCACTATAACAAATTTTTGTTTGCACAAGGGAGGTTGGTCAAGCTACAAACAAAAGACAATAGAATGACAAGGTAGTGACAAAACACTTAGTCATTTTCTATCAGTATTACAATGCACACTGATTGGTCAGAACAAGCTGAGCAATCAGTGTGAACTGAGCGATAAGAGCATGTCGAGCATAAGTTGCTAGACAATACATGCAAAGAAATATACCTAGTTACTACAAAGCACTAGTATGTGCTAAGTAGATTATATCTGCTGAGTCACTCATGCTTCAAAAAATAAAATAAAATAAAAATTAAAAAAATCTATATATATATATATCGAGAATGTAGTGATGGCCTAGCATTAGAGCCTTCATACACTGAGTGAATAGTTTTTGGAATAGTTGATTGCAAGGACACAAACTTCTATGCAAACCATCTTGGGTTGACATACCAATTCTTTTACTATTCTAGAAGATAAGTATGGAGGTAAACTATGAATCCCTATGCAGTACATGTAACCAATCAAATTAAGGATGAATTAAGTCTAAATATAGATCAATCACAACCATTGATTCGTACCTAACAAATTCCACCTATGTTTATTTAATAAGGAAAACCCTAAAGATTTTGCATGTACAAAAGAAGATGAATGCTAACTATAGAGAGAGAATTCATGGTGGCTATGGAGGTTGTGACAGTGATCTAAATTGCAAAATCAATTAGAGAGAACAAACGAAAGTAGAGATAGAACAAAGCAGACATATCGGATTAGAAGGATCAAAGATTTATCATTAAAGAGAAGATCTAACATCTAGTAACAAAGTGCTAACTAAAGGTGTATATGAGAAATGTTAGTATGCTAATAGAAATCAAATTTAAATAAAGCTTCTACAAACTAAAAAAAATTCATAAACTTCAAGATAGACTAAGATGAGCTCTTAATTAAGAATATGAGCCATTAATGGGCTCTCTCAATAAGAAGCTCTCTTGTTGAGTGGCTTTGTCTAAATAGATAGGATGTATGCTCAAGCTTATGCTTCAAAAAGGGCTTCAAATGGAGTTGGGATTTGGGTGTGAGTGTATGGCCTTGATGTAAAATGGCTTCTTAAAATGGCATTATGACTTTAGTTCATGGATTGTGTTGTTTTGCAAAGGGGAAGGATCCAATTTATAGGCAAGAGGCTTGAGGGATTGAGGGCTAAGATGCAAGGATGGGGAAAAGCTCATGGAGGGCTCAGATTGCATGAGAGGAGAGCACATGGATTGTGCTTCTTTACAGCCAATCAGGGAGTGACACATGTAATAGGGTGAGAGGATAGAGGAAAGGGGAAGGATGAGTCAACAAAGGAGGCTCAAGGGATAAAATCTTCATAAAGACCCTCATAATGGCTTGTAAGAGCAATAAAAGGGCTTGGAAGAGTCATTTATGGCCTAGTGGCCTTCATAAAGTTTTATGGTTGGGATATTTTGAAGGAGATGAGAGGAATTTTGACTTGGGCTTGATTAGGAAGGCTTTAAGCTTGCTTAGGATTGTGCAAATGATTAGAGGATGGATTAGGATGGTTTAGGATTAGCTTAGGGATAGGCAAGTGGATGGCATTTAATGAGGGTGGGTGAAGGAGGAGATATTTGTTAACTTTGGCTTGGGTTAGTAAGTCTTAACCCATGTTTATAGAATGTGACAAGGTTAGGAGGGGATTAGGATTACGTTTACAGACATCTTCTAGAAGAGTCTAGACTTTGGATGAGGATAAAGACTTTTTAGAATAGTCTAGAACTTCCTAGGATGAGGATGAAGACTTTCTAGAAGAGTCTAGAACTTCTTAGGATGAGGATAAATTAGATTTTTAGGAAATAAATAAAGTTTTATTTATTTCAAGGGTTTGGGTTGAGGAGATATTTATTAAAACTTTTTTAATAAACATGAGGATTAATATTTAATCTTAATTAAATGTTTTGAGTTGGGATTAGGGGTAGCAAATGATGGGATTAGCCTTTAATCAAAATTAAAGAAGGATTAGAAGATTTCGGAAGAGGTTAGTGGTCTTAAGGATTTAAAAAAAAAAAAAATTTATTTTGGGTTTTTTGGTCAATTTATTAATTAAATAATTAATAAATAAGGAAATAATGTTTAAATAAGATTTAAACATTTTTGGGAGGGATTCCTTAATTAAATATTTTAAATTAAGATAAAGGGATTTAATGGCATAAAAATAAATAAATAAATAAAATAAATAAATAATTAATAAATGGTGATGTCATCAGGAATTTTTCAGAAAATAAAAATACTTTATTTTCTAAAGGTTTTTAGGTGTCTACATTTTGCCCCTCTTTGATGTGATGCCGCAAGTGGCATGGCATCCAAGATAAGAAAATAAGATGCCCAAGGCTAGAGCAGAAGAGGAGAGAATGGACTGCAAGATGCCCCCTCAAGAAGGTGGCAGGGAGAGAAACCGAGGCTCAATGACTTCTTGAAAAGTACAAGAATTCGAGATGAGCAAGAAGACTCAGATTGGCTTAAGAGAAGAGATTTAGTTAGCTCAAACTCACACTACGGGAGAATGATAAAGGGAGAATCCGAGGCATAAGAGGAAGCAAGCTTAAGATCTCAGGGATTGCAGAGGATGAAGGAGCAGAGCGCTATAAAAGGAATCCAGGATGGGGAGATGGATGAGGGGATTAAAAAGTTAATGCAATAGGATTTCAAAGAGTCAGATTGGCAGAAGATGGGTTTTGGAGATCCCTAGGACTAGGATTGTGGATCTCGAAAGATGAGGCTTGGTGGATTGATTTGGATTGGTGGATCCCTAAGACTAGGATTGTGGATCCCTAAAGGTAAAGGTGAGGAGTGATTCAAAGAGATACTGATGCATAAGCTGGGGTAGGAGAGACGGATGCTGGATATGGATGGGGGATAATGGAGATGAAGGAAAACCATTGAAGCTTTTTGAGTGGGGGGATACTTCAAAGAGAAGTACCACCATGTGGTTGAGCACTAGATTTGCTATAGGACTATTGGTTAATTGCCAAGGTTACCAAGAACATCAAGGCCTTTTCACCAACTATCTAGAGGACTGACGGATTGAATCAAAAAAAAAATGCAAGGATTGCCCCAACATCACACATGAATCTCGAAAGAATCAGAGTGGAACTGACACTGGGTAACCCACAAGCAGAAAAGAAAAACAAACAAAAGACTTGATCAAGACCTTATGCCCAGATTGCCCCATTCGTAGTATACCATGATATGGAAGATCATAGAAACTTTGAGGAGGGAACAAAAAGATTGTTTGGAAAAGATACTTCAAGACCCAAAAGGGAAGATTCCAAATCAAAAGAAAGTGAAAATCCAAAAGAGAAACATTTGCCAATGAGATGGGTAGGACGAGGTACTAATGGACCAAGATTAGACATGAGGAAAGCTATATCCTACAAGGATCTATCAGAGAGCACCTAAGCTGGTGGATCTGGATGAGTGATGCGTCTGGCAAGCTGCACTAAGAAGGATAACACTTTGGTGACAAGAGATCTAGCTAAAGGATGAATTGGGATAGCTAACCAAGGGTTGTGTGATGTGTGCAAGATGCTAATCAAGGAGGAACTGACACGAAAGCTGGATAGATACAATGGTAATAAGCTAAAGAGGATGTACAAGCTGACAAACCAAGATATTTACAAGCGGGCTAAAGCTCAGGATGATAGGATAGTGGGATGGTTTGATGTTGTTCAAGATGCAAAAGCTAAGGGTGGGGTGATAGCGAAAGATATGGATTTGGCAGGATGCATCCAATGATGATGAGAGATTTTGTGACCAAGGATAGCTAGAGGAGCAGGATGAGATGGCTGGATAGGATGGTAGATAGCTAGGATTATGATGGATATAAAGAGATGACATTGGGTTTGCATGAGGATAGCTTAGAGCTAGATACCAATGACAAGGGAGGATGGACAAGAAAAGATCTCCAAGGAATATAGTGCCCCCAATCATAAGATAACATGCGAAAGGAGGTCTTATGATGGATGTGATAGGATTGAAGCTAGGATGGAAAAAGCTGAAGGGGCTAGGGAGATGGATGATAGCTGGGATGGTTGGCTGAAGCTACAGGAGATAAGTGGATGGTGTGAGATGGAAGATGGAGGGTGGATCCCTAAGACTAGGATAGGTGGATAGATTGGAAGATGGAGTTGGATGTCAAGATGCGACCAAAAGTATGAGGATGATAGGCTAAGCTGGGGATGGTGGCATTATGCATGATGCTTGTTTGCCAAGTTTTCATCATGGTACTTGTCCAAGGTGCTTGAATTGCCAAGTTTTCACCAGTGGACGCTTTATTTTTCTTTTTTCTTTTTTGACTTTTTGACTTTGGACTTAGATGGAATGATTTTGGCTTTCTTAAGCTATTTTGGCTTTTTTGGGATTCTTCACTGGCTGTTGGAATGTTCAATTTTGTTGCTAGCTGTTGGTACATCGAATGTGTGATTTATGCAATAGATTGGATTAGATGGGATTGATGGTAGGAGATGGAGGGATGAAAAGGTTGGAAAGGAGCATGAGATGGGGATGCTTGCAAGAGCAACATTGGCACATGTTGGGATGGGTGTGAAAAGAGCATATGGGGGATAGATGGTAGATGCGGGTGTGATGGAGGATTTGTGGAAGTGTGCTTAGGGATATAGGCACCCAAGATGGAGTTAGGAGATGGGAGACATGAGTCACTGGATGGAGGATTAGCAATGGTGGATTAGCAATGGTGGATTCCATTATGCATTGGGTTTCAACTTTTTCCTTTGGGATCCACATGGTTTTGGATTTTCTTTTCATAGGCTTTTGCATTATTTTGCATTCTTTGATTGGATTTTTCCTTTTTGGAGTATGTCTTTTAGAATAGACATATGATTGCCTAGGATGTGGATTTTTAGCTTTATGCATTTTGAAGTTGTCATTTACATTGTTGTGGTAAGCTTTGGGAAGATGGTTAGGAGAAGCTTTGTGAGATGGAGAGGATATGGGAGACAATGTAGGGGGATGATGATGGATGATGTGCCTCGATATGTGCCTTTGCTGATCTAATGGAGGGAATAGGATTTCAATGATGGCTGATAGGAGGATGGAGGATGGTAGATTTTGGGACATAGGGACCCAAAATGGATTTAGTGGATGAAGGGGGTATATGGTAGATTGTTTTAGTTTGCAAAGATGGTGGAGGGGGGATGACATAAGATTTCTTGAAGGAGTGATGGGAGGCTGGCATGGGGGGTTTGGAGATAGGCTTGGTTTGGGGGTGTGGTGTACCAACACCTTTAGATGGTGAGCCTTTGGATATATATCCAAGACCATGAAATCCTAGATTTTTTTGTGCAATAATAGGCTTTCTGATTCCTTGCTCTTGTGGTCCTAAACCATGACCTTGATAATTCCATCGATTGAGCATTTGAACTTGTTGAGGATACTTTTTGCTTGTAGAAAATGGTGGAAGTGCTTTATCAGATGTACTACAATAGGGAGATATTATTCTTAATTCTTCTACTCAGAGGAGGTCACTATGGATGAATGTAAGTGAACCAAGAGGGTATATTATAGATGGCGAAATATCTTGGATAGGTGGTAAGATGGAAGCATGGAGTGGAGGAGATGGTAGGATAGGATCTTGATTTAGCTGATGGGATGAAAAGATATCCTGGAGTAGAGGAGGTATGGCTTGAGGTTTTGGAGATGGAGGGGATAGTGACTGCACTATGGATGGAAGACAACATGCTTTTGGGTAGGATCTTGATAGGATTGGTTTGGAGTGGATGGTGCGATAGGAGGTGAAGGGATGGACTCTTCAAAGGCAGCGAATGGATAGATGGGAGATTTAGTAGTGGGGATGGGTGAGTAGAAGATGGATGCAGAAGGGTCATTATGGGAGATTTGGGAAATGCTTGAAGGTGATGTGGATAGGATTTGGAGGGTTTTGATAGATGGTGGGATTTTGATGCTTGCGGGAAGTGGAAGGATTTTAAGAAATTTGGTGGATGGTATGGGGATGATAGCTATGGGAGATGGAGGTGATATTATAGATGGGGAAGCTTCGTTACTGACTACTTCACATGGTTGGATTAGATGACATGGCTTATCGACTGTTGGAGGCAACTTTTCTTGTATTTCCTCTAGGAGATTCCTTGGAGACTCATGTGTCGGAGGTGGAGGTGGATTGACAGGAATAGCTAGTGTGATGGGGGTGGAAGATTGGAAGCTTGGTTGATTGGGTGATGGAGGAGAAGCTGGGATATCAGATGGCATGACTAGATAGTTTGGAAGAATGCATGGATTTTGTGGGATGCTTGGGGGAATGTTTCTAAGGCTTTCAATATACCCGTCATAGTCAACAATATTTTCATCATCATTGGAATAGGAGGTGGTAGGAGCAAGGACAATGTCACCAAACTCATCATGATAGGATTGGGACTTCATGCTTTGACAGTGAGTTTGATGGGGATGAGGTCTTAAATATGGATGAACACGGAAGCTCATGGTTGGATTTGGATTAAGCTCAGATTTTGGATTGGGTTTGCAAAGATTTCCTAGGGAAAGTCAAAGCTGCATGACAAACCTAAGGAGGATTGGATGGGGATTTTAGGCTTTTCTGAGGATGGAAGACTTCAAGGGCATGCTGTCAAAAGGTGAGGGTTTTGCTTTCCTATGTGCAAGATTGGTGGCTATGTCAACTTGAGGATAGACTAATGATCCTATGGGTATGACACGAGATTGACCACTTGTGGATCCCAACCTTTAGCTCAAGGTGATGAGGGATACAAGTGACAAAGCTGGATTACCCTAGACAATGCTCTGTCAGAGGGATAACCTTGGTGAGATTGGTTGATTGATAGGATTGATTGGATAGAAAACTTTGGCAGAGTAACAAAAATTCCTTAAAGGCTTGGGTGATTTTGGATTGGGTTGCTAGCTGGCTAGGGGGATGATTTGGATGGACTTTGGATTTGGGATTGTTCTAAAGCAAAGAACTAGATAGATTCATTTGTGGCGGGGGAGCTTGGATGATTTTTTGATGAGGCAATGACTACGCTAAGTATGCCTTGAGCTGGGAGATTTTTTCTTTTTTGGAATTTTGACCAAAGTTGGCAAACATTCATTCAAAAGCTATGAACAAACAAGTAGACAAAATTTTGGAGCAAGCACGTCAAACACACCAACATCCTAGGAAGCTTTCTACAAGGATGAAATTTGTTATAGCTAGGGAGTCATTGATATATGTAAGGTACGTGAGGCCCAAATCCTTAGATAAAACCAAAAAGATGTCACACAGCCGAGAGGAGTGGTAACCCACTTCTCCTCTTTCACTTCTCAAGGGTATAAAGTTCCTTGAGGCTTAGCTTGAGTGACAAAATCTTGATTCCAAGAGAGGTGTCTTTGGATTCACCTCTCAATTTTTATACTCCGCTGGAACGCTAGAGTTGAGGTCGTCCCAAGGGGTGATGAAATCCCCAAGCAGGCCTCCTAAAAAGTGTAAAACAAGACCACATACATGATCTTGGGCTTTAAAAGACATGCGTTTATTCCAATTGATGATTTAGATTTTGTAAGCTATGATTGAAGAAACTTGTGCTTATGCCATACAATGTTCATTCCAATTTGACAACATCATCAGCATAATGAAAGTTGAGAGATCGTCAACATAAGAAATGCGAGCATCATTGAAACTACGTCCAAACCATGCAATGTTCATTGATTGTTAGGCATTCAAGATTGAGTGTGAGTTTTTTTAAGCCCAAAACAAAGATATGTGAAACTCGATTGCCAAGTGCGCGCCTGGAGGCCCTCCACGTCAAGATTTGTCCAATTTTTATGCCCAACTGAAGTGTGAGTGAGATTAATGCGCATTCAAAGAATTTTCTAACTTAGAAAAACCACTAAAGACCCAAGTGAGTGGAGTTTGATCTTTGTGAAGCACTTAACACCCTCTTAGGTAGACCCATCCTCATAGATGGCGCTGAGATTGCAACCAATGGTTGAATTGATGGGTGATTAAAGAGGGTGAGTCCAACTACAAACTTACTCAAAGCGTCTTTATTAGTTTTTATAACTTAGAAGATTTCAAAAATGTGGATTAATTTTATGCCCCAAAAGATGATTATTTGATCTATGGCATTCAATATTGGATTTGTTGTTTTAATCATTCATTCATAAAAAAAAAAAAACTTTGATTTTAATCCATGGCACTCAAGAGTGATTTTAGCAACATGCATTTAAAGACAAGTGATTAAACATTCAAATTTTTTCCTTTGAGCATTAGAGATTGAGATTTTGTGTGTTGTTTTAAGAACTTTGAAGTGCTTTGTTTTAACCTTAGATCATTCAAGACTGTTTTGGACTCAAAAGTGAAAATGACTCTTTGGACTTTGGTTTTCATTCAAGATTTTCTGTTCTAGTTTGCATATTTTAAGCCCAAAAATGATATTCCTAGATTGTTTTGATGCATGAAAAACCTGAGAAACATTCAAGATTTTGCAACAAGACATTTGTTTGGAACAAATAACAAAGCTTTTAGGACAATTTTTGGCAATCATTTAGGACTCTTAGTTTTCATGAGATTTTTAAAATAACTTTAAAATATTTGCAAATGAGGTTCATTTTATCCTTGATTGATGCTTTGAGTTTGATTTAGATTTTAGTGTGCACTTAGTGTTGATTTTGAACCTTTTGAAATGGAAACTTGAAGTTCTTTTTAAATTCCCAAAAATTAAGTGTTCCTAACTTTGCATGAATGCATCTAAAACCTTGATGTTGCAAGGATGCAAATGATTGGATTGGTTTAGTTTCACTTGTTAAAAGATTTTTTCTTTTTTGCAAATTTTTAATTTTTAATGGATTTAAGTATGATTTGGGGGTTCATTTTAAGCACTAAAAAGAAGTGTATATGATTTTGCTTCCTAAAAAAATAATAATGGCCAAGATCTCCCACAAGAAGAAGAAGAAGAAGTAGATGGAATAAGAAGAGTATAGAAAAGAAGAGGAAAAAGAATTCCAAGTTCTTTGTCCACCTATAAGCTTGAAAAATCTGCAAACACTATGAGATAGATTATGAGTTCCTTTGTCTTTTTCATGCTCACGTGGACCTACAAAACCAATTTATACAATCCTACCAATCACAAAAACAAGCAAAATTAGTCAAAATTAGCAAATGACATACAAAACTTGACTAAAAAAGCTACTAAAGATGACCCATGCGGGGTCCCACCGGGTGTGCCAAAATGTTTATGAGCAATGTTAGTATGCTAATAGAAACCAAATTTAAATAAAGCTTCTACAAACTAAACAAAATTCATAAGCTTCAAGATAGACTAAGATGAGCTCTTAATTAAGAATATGAGCCATTAATGGGCTCTCTCAATAAGAAGCTCTCTTGTTGAGTGGCTTTGTCTAAATAGATAGGATGTATGCTCAAGCTTATGCTTAAAAAAGGGCTTCAAATGGAGTTGGAATTTGGGTGTGAGTGTATGGTTTTGATGTAAAATGGCTTCTTAAAATGGTATTATGACTTTAGTTCATGAATTGTGTTGTTTTGCAAAGGGGAAGGATCCAATTTATAGGCAAGAGGATTGAGGGATTGAGGGCTAAGATGCAAGGATGGGAAAAAGCTCATGGAGGGCTCAGATTGCATGAGAGGAGAGCACATGGATTGTGCTTCTTTACAGCCAATTAGGAAGTGACATATGTCATAGGGTGAGAGGATGGAGGAAAGGGGAAGGATGAGTCAACAAAGGAAGCTCAAGGGATAAAATCTTCATAAAGACCCTCATAATGGCTTGTAAGAGCAATAAAAGGACTTGGAAGAGTCATTTATGGCCTAGTGGGCTTCATAAAGTTTTATGGTTGGGATATTTTGAAGAGTCATCCCCACCCTAGTTTTACCTTCTCATTGGAGAGTTTCTGCGTAAAAAATTATTGTGTCATGTGCTATTTATTTCATGCTATGAATGAACATGTGTAATTAGCTATTTCATTTTATATGCTAAATTATGAGATGGATGTGTGGTGAATGTTTTATGGCTAAAGTTTTGAAGTGTTGATTCATCCCCCATCTCTCAAAGTTTATTCTCTCATTTTTATTTCTAACATGAGCAATAACAAAAAATGATACTCATACACAATAAAATGAGATACATTAACTAGGGAAACCCTTGATTAGAGGGAAAACACTGGCAGGGATGGTACGCACAAGATTATGTACTAATATAAATGTTCCTTCTTAGAGGATGGACCTTGTTAGTAGTCTATGAATACATTTAGTACATATGAGTCCCTGATAGGAGGCTTTGAATCCCTATTAGGACTTGTGCCAACCTTGGGAGTTGTGAAAGATAGCTAGACCCACTTCCCAAACAACTTTAAGGACAAGACCAACGAACCCATTCTCTAAATTATCTCTATATTATTCCTTGTAGAATAATAAAAATGAAATCTAATTCCTTTCTCTTCCTCTATCCAATCAACTGGACCTCTTCTCCTTCTAATCTTGTTTCTAGATCACAAATCTTGCATCCAATAATCGCTTGGATTGCTTACTCACATTCACCAAACACTTTGCTCCTTTTGACACTTTGCACTTAATACAATGATCAGAATAGACATTTTATCACTTTACAAACAAGGAAAACATCTTTCCTTTAGACTATATCTTCAAATTAATTGCTTGAGTCAGCCTTGAGGCTTTTCCAATTAATTATAATAAGATAATTAATTTATTCATAACTACAATAGCATTGTCGACTCATAGTCTATACAAAACTTCACACATGTGATACTAGGGCTTGTGCAGTTGCTGACATCACCAACAAAATATCCTCTATCACTGCCTAACTATGCATCTTCTCACTGCATCTTAGGTGTAAGATAGTGAAAAAACATCAGGAACTACTTTCCAAATACTTTGTCTCTAAATTGCTCTCTGTAAATTAGGTGCAACTTCCATACATCTTTGACTTATAGTCTGCATGCTTGACCACATCATCAAGAAATAGTATTGAACATGTCCATAACTATGCATCACAAAATAATCAAACCATTTTTTGTATGACTAAGATCTTTGTCTGCTACTCAACCCATCTTTATAGAAACCATACTATGTTAACATTAATGAAAAACACAGTCATGAATGTAACATGTCAGTATTCTTGAATGCTTAGGATACTCCCACAAAGTAGTATCATCAACATTCATGCTAACAATTTCTCCCTTTGGTATTGATGGCAACATAGATGAAGAACCATCTAAGTTCCACGAATACCAAAACAATGTCTTGCTACTACTACTGACGAACATTAGTTGTCTACATGCTAATAAAGAAATTCTCAATAGAACAAGTGCATATATCTTGCTCCTTCTTCTTTTGGATCAACAAAAATTTTTCACTTCATGCTAAAAAACTCACAATACACTAGGTTAATATTCTTGCTTCCTTACATGAATCTTTCTAAATCTCTCTAAAGAGATATCTTTCCCCATTCATGCTTAGGAGTTCTTCTACCCCATTTATTAGGAGATGTTTTTCATGCATACTCTCTCCCCCATTGACATCAATGTCAAAGATCTCAATATTACAAAATTTCAATTGTTAAACATGAATTGCTACCATGTTGCTTCAAGTCATCAACTGACTTAAGTGTCCAAAGACACTATCTAGGTCCAATTACCAAGAGTCCTTAATGACTCAGCTTATCACAGATACTCCCCCATATGGGGAGCATCCTCATTTAGTCTAGTCTAACAATAGTGCTCTGTACCACTAAACTGATGCACTTACTACATCATTTACTCAGAAGTAGAGAGAGGCATAACCCCAAGCATGCCTCTTAAGTACTAAAATGTATTTTAGGCAAAGGCTTCGTAAAGATATCTACAATTTAATATTTGGTACTCACATACTCCAATCTAATATCCTTTTCTCCTACTTTCTCTTTTAGCACATGATACTTAATCAATATATGCTTTGTCTTAGAATGCAATACATGATTCTTACGCATATTCATTGTACTTGTGTTATCACAGTAAATGATAATAGGTTCTTCAAACTAAATTTTGATATCCTTGAACATTTGCTTCATCCACATAACTTGATTACAATTATTTGCCGCTACAACATATTTTGCCTCTTCTGTATTTTGTGAAATACAATCTTTCTTCTTTCTTAGCCAAGAAACCAATCTTCCTCCAAGGAAGAATGCTCCACCCTTGGGTGCTCTTTTTTTCATCCATACTGCCTACCCAATTTACATTAATATATGCACATAGAGTGAAATCACTTAACCTATCATACCAAATTCCATAGTAAGATGTTCCTTTCAATATCTAAATATTCACTTTACTTTTGCAAAGTGATACTACTTAGGATCATCCTGAAATCTAGCTATAATCCCAATTGCATTTGTAGTCCCTAGTCTAGTGTGAGTCAGATATTGCAGACCTCCAATCATGGATCTATACTTCTTCCTCTCTACTACATGTGTCTCATCTTTGCTGGATAACTTGTGACCAATTTTCATAGGTGTGCCAACAGGTTTACAACTTTCTAATCCAAACCTTTTAAACAAAACATTTAGGTACTTATCTTGTGAAATGAAAGTACCATCACTATTTTGCACAATCTGCAATCCTAGGAAAAACTTCATTTCCCCTATCATGCTCATTTCAAACTCATTCTTCATTTCTTCAGCAAAATTATAACTTTCTTCATCATTACCTCCAAATATGATGTGATCAACAAATATTACTATAAACAACAAATCATTTAGTGTTACTATCTCTTGTACCTTTAGCAAATCCAAGTTTTACCAAATGATTGTCCAACCTTGCATACTAGATTCCTGGTGCTTGCTTCAGACCATATAGAGATTTCTTTAGTCTACATACCATGTCTTTGTCTTCTAATAAACAAAAACCTTTAGGCTCCTCACTATATACCTCTTCTTCAAGCTTCATTTAGGAAGGCTAGTTTAACATTCATCTGATAAACCTTGAACTTCTTATTTTCTACATAAGCCAAGAACATCTTTACTACTTCCAATCTAGCTATAGGTGCATATGTATCCTCATAGTCTATGCCTTCTTCTTGTCAATATCCCTTGCATAAAATTCTAGCCTTATTATTCACAACTTTTCCTTGTTCTTCACAACTTTTCCTTGTTCATTCATCTTGTTTATGAATACCCATTTGGTTACTAATCACATTCTTGTTTTTTAGTCTAGCAACTAATTCCAATGTATCATTTTTCATAATTATATCTAATTCTTCCTTCATTTCTTGAATCCAATGATCATCTTTATATGCTTCATCTGCATTCTTAGGTTCAATTTGAGATATCAAACATATCTCCTCAATTACTTTGTTTCTTGTCACGACACCTTTGTCTTTTCTTTCAATTATCTACTCATGAGGGTGATTCTTTGTTAGATTCTTGTTAGGGTAAGGAGTTGACATCTCAACTCTTATCTCATCTCTTGGTTCAAATTTCTTCTCTCCTCTTTTCTCATTAGTTAACACATCATTCTGCAAATTATTGTTAGTCTCAAAGAGAACTTCCACATTTTTTCTAACAATTCAAAAATTATCTTCTTCTTCATATGAATTATAATCTACCATCTTTTCCTTAGTTCCAATCTTTTCATCTATCCTTACATTTATTCATTCAACTATTGTCTTATTTTTATAGTTATAATATTTGTATACATTTCTTTTCAATGAATATCCAAGAAACATACCTTCATCACTTCTTGGATCAAACTCATGAATGTCATCATCTATCTTAATGTAACATTTTCTCCCAAATATTCTAAAATACTTAACTGATGGTGAGTGACCAAACCATAGTTCATAAGGTGTCTTGCCCTTACTTTTTCTAATTTAAACTCCATTCATAGTGTATATTGTTGTATCGATTGCTTCTCTCCAAAATATCTTAGAAACTACATTCTCAAATAACATCGCTCTTGTTTCTTGTGCTACTGATTTGTTCCTTCTTTCAGCAATCTCATTTTTCCTAGGTGTTCTAGGTGAGGATATCTGCCTTTAAATTCCATTCTCTTCAAAAAATATGTTAAACTCTCTAGAGGTGAACTCTCCTCTTCTATCTGATCTCAAACACTTTATCTTAACACTAGATTCATTTTGAACTCTATTCTTAAATATCTTAGACTTCTCAAAAGCTTCAAACTTCTCTTTAAGAAATTCTACCCACATCATTCTATTAAAATCATTAAAAACAATCATAAAGTACCTATCACCATAGAATCCTCTTGTTCTGCAAATTATCAACATAGAATCCTCTTGTTCTGCAAACTAACCTATCACCATAGAATCTCTTCTCTCCTCTTTGCTCATCAGGTAACACATCATTCTGCAAATTATTGTTAGTCTCAAAGAGAACTTCCACATTTTGTCGAACAATTCAAAAATTATCTTCTTCTTCATATGAATTATAATCTACCATCTTTTCCTTAGTTCCAATCTTTTCATCTATCCTTACATTTATGCATTCAACTATTGTCTTATTTTTATAGTTATAACATTTGTATACCTTTCTTTTCAATGAATATCCAAGAAACATACCTTCATCACTTCTTGGATCAAACTCACGAATGTCATCATCTCTCTTAATGTAACATTTTCTCCCAAATATTCTAAAATACTTAACTGATGGTGAGTGACCAAACCATAGTTCATAAGGTGTCTTGCCCTTACTTTTTCTAATTTAAACTCCATTCATAGTGTATATTGTTGTATCGATTGCTTCTCTCCAAAATATCTTAGAAACTACATTCTCAAATAACATCACTCTTGTTTCTTGTGCTACTGATTTGTTCCTTCTTTCAACAATCTCATTTTTCTTAGGTGTTCTAGGTGAGGATATTTTCCTTTAAATTCCATTCTCTTCAAAAAATATGTTAAACTCTCTAGAGGTGAACTCTCCTCCTCTATCTGATCTCAAACACTTTATCTTAACACCAGATTCATTTTCAACTCTATTCTTAAATATCTTAGACTTCTCAAAAGCTTCAAACTTCTCTTTAAGAAATTCTACCCACATCATTCTATTAAAATCATTAAAAACAATCATAAAGTACCTATCACCATAGAATCCTCTTGTTCTTGAAGGACCAATTAGATCCGTGTGAACGATCTTTAGCTTCTCTATGGTAGTGAACTTCTTGCTAGGAAATGACACTTTCTTTTATTTAGCCAAATTACATTGTTTGCAAACAACATTAATAGGCTTTGTAATTGTAGGCAAGTCTTTGAATACAAATTTTCTACTAGCCTTCACAATATTGGGTGAGTGCACCAAGATGGTGTACAAAAAGGGGGGTATAAGTGGACACCTTTTTTTTGAAATTAGGTAAACCTAAACTTGGATGAGACATTTGAGGGTCATCCACTAAAAATGACAAGATGTGTAAAACATATAAATTGTAGTACTCTAAATCTACTTTCTAAACCACTAGAGTTTTTATGAAATTGAAAAGATTAGGTGGGTCAAACCCTACGCACATGAAAAATAGTTCCTAATTTTTTAAGAAAACATAACATAGTTGTTTCTGTGTGCAACACAAAACACCTAGTTATATTTATTATCTTGCATATCCCTTTCATAGGATGATAGTTAAGAGTTGTATCTAGAAGTTGCATATTTTTTTATAATTTTTTGATGAGTATTTTTTAAATTATGAATTATTGAATTGACTACATCCCAAAATTTTGGTACCTATTTGTGTGCTAAGCATAACTTGCATCAAAATAATAAAAAATGAAAACTTTTTTTAAAAAAGTGTATAGAATCAAGTGTAGAATAGTAATATATAATTTATTTTGAATTTGGTTAAGTCTATAAAAATTTATTAAAGAAATGGTAGACATATGTCTATGAGGAATGTCAAGGAATTGGTAAAAGTAATTAAACTTTACAATGTTAATGTTGTCCAAAAAAAGAAAAATTTATATGGTTAGAAAGTTAAGAAGACGTGTAAGATTATGGTGGTGATTTTAGAGATACTCACTTCACCATTAGAAAACCTAATGAAGGTAAAGATGAGAATTAATATTAGAACATGAAATAAAATCTTAAGGGAAAAAATGGAGAAAAATAGTCTCCCAAGCCTTTGGGTCATTTTCCTAGGCTATCACCAAGCCATAACCTGATCGGGTTATGAAAATAAAAACGCATTCAAAAACTCAATCAGGTTTTGTATTACTACTTCGCAAGGTTATATTGAGGGAGGGAGGGAGGGAGGGAGGGAGAGAGGGAGACTATCATATCCTTATCTCCATCCCATCCTCTCTCTACATCATTCCCTCTCTCTCACTTTTGCTCTTTATCCTATCCTCGTCTCTTTTTCTCCTATCCCCTTCTCTCTCTCACTCTTTATATCATATCCCCTAATCTCTCTCTCTCTCTCTCCCTACCTCCCCTATCCCCCCTCACTCTTTCTCTCATCCCCTTCTCTCTCTCTCTCTCTCTCTCTCCCCCAAACCTCACTCTCCCCCTCCCTCTTTTGATGGGTTCAAGCCAAATAACAGAATGGACACAATAGGAAAGGGGAAAATTTTATTCACTATGTAAATATGCTAGTACATTTAGTATAGAGAAAATAGGCTTCAAAACATTCCCTAAGGGCTTACAATAGTATAAATCTTGAAATAATTTATCTTTTTAGTACCTCCTCTAAAACTCCACTCCAAACTGCCTTTTACAATGCCATAAACGCTCTTAAATAGACCCCAAAGGGTTAAGGATTAGGAATACATTCTAGAAAGTGCTAGTTGGCATCCACTAACGAAATAGAATGCTCTAGAACTTGCATTAGAAGTCAGTACAAAATTAGAAGAATCTAGAAATAGTAACCAAACTTTTGGGAGGCATAACTTTTGAACCGTAGCTCCGATTGATGAACCGCTTACATTTTCAGAAAGCTCTTGAAGTGATCTATAGCCCTATGGACAAGCTTTACTCATATCCCATTTTTTGGCCCTATTTGAGGTCATTTAATGCCCCTAACCTAACTTTGAAGAATTCTTAGGAGGTCTCCAAAAATCAAATAACTGCGATAACGTTCAAACTGTGGGGCCTTTTGACCTGACTCTTTTTTTGAAATGCTCTAAATTACATTGACAATCATTTGACCAATTTACACCTTCTAGTTAGCCAAAATTATGGCTCAATGACATACTCCTATTTTTTTGGCATTTACACATATCCCAAGGTGATTAAAAACTCTAACCCAGAACACTAATAGTGGAACTATGAGAGTTGGAACCTTTATTTGACCCAAATGGGTATCCAGAAATGAAAACACATAAAATAGAAACTAAGTCTAAGTACATTTTTTTTTTGGGTGACACAGGATTTCCCTTATACATCTAGATGCCCTTGCATTAGACACATAGGGTAGATTGAAAAGTGACCCTGTCACTTTAAGAATGGCCGAGGAAATCCCAAATGAGAAACCTCAGCTGCTGATATCCAAGTTGAGTTCTCTATCGATCGTCCTTTCCACTTGACTAGATACTCTTCATATTGCCTATTTCTAGTATTCCTACCCACATGACTATCCAGAATCTCCTCTATCTCCTCCTTCTTAGAAGTAGGAATTGGACATGGCTCTAACATCAGCTCCTCATCTGCACCATCATCATGACACTTTGCTAAGTTTGCAATGTTGAAAATAGGAGAAATGTGAGTTCCATTTGAAAAATCTACTTCATATGCATTTCCTAAGTCATGCTTCTTCAAAATTTAGCAGGGGCCAAATTTGTTCATCTTCAGCTTGTTGTAAGTACTGGCTGGAAATCTTTCTTTTTTAAAGTGTACCATGACTAGATCCCCTACTTTGAACTCCTTATGTCTTCTCCTTTGATCAGCCCTAGCTTTATACTGTTGGTTCATCTTGGTAATGTGTTCCTGGACCTCCTCATGTAGACGCTTGATATGTTCAGCAAATTCTTCAGCTTCAACACTTGTCCTCTCCCCTTGCTCTATCTTTCTCAATTCTAGTGCAGTCCTTGGGCTACTTCCATATACAATTTGGAATGGTGATCTACGAGTACTCCTATTTATAGAGTTATTGTAAGAAAACTCTACTTGTGGTAGAATCAAATCCAACCTCTTAGGCTTATCCCCAATTAAACATCTTAGTAAATTGCCCAGACTTCTATTTACCACTTCAGTCTGTTCATCAGTCTGTGGGTGATGTGTAGAACTAAACTTCAAGTCTGTTATCAACTTCTTCCACAATGTTCTTTAGAAATACTCCACAAATTTTTTATCTCTATCAGAAACTATACTCCTTGGGAGACCATGTAGTCTTACCACCTCTCTGAAAAAAAAGTCTGCAATATGGATAGCATCATGAGTTTTGTGACATGGAATGAAATGTGCCATTTTGGAGAACCTATCAACCACCACAAATACAGAGTCATTACCCCTTTGTGTCCTCAATAATCCAAGAATAAAATCCATGCTTATGTCCTCCCATGGCTTTGATGGAATAGGAAATGGCTGGTATAGTCTAGTATTCTGACTAAATCCCTTGGCCACTTATTGTGTCAGTCAGGGGTGCATATGTGGAACTGAAATTCTTAATGAACTTCCTGTAAAAACTAACTAAACCATGAAATGATCTTACCTCATTAGCAGACCTTGGAGTAGACCATTCCAAATTGGCTTTTACCTTCTTTGGATCCATTTTGAGACCTTTAGGTGATATAAAAAACCCCAAGTAGACTAATTCCTTTTTAGCAAAGGTACACTTCTTCAGTTTAATTAACAATTTCTCTTCCCTCAACCTCTAAAGAACACTACGAATATGTAATAAATGTTCTTCCAAATTCTTGCTGAAAATTAAAATATCATCCAAATAAGCAATAACAAATTTTTCCAAGAACTTCTTAAGTACCTCATTCATAACCCGCATGAAGGTGCTTGGGGTGTTCATCAATCCAAGGGGCATGACTAACCACTCATAAAGACCCTTCTTGGTCTTGAAGGCAGTTTTCCACTCATCTCCTTCTTCTATCCATATCTAGTGATAGCCTCTCTTTAGATCTATCTTTGTGAAGTACTGAGCTCCACTCAAGCAGTCCATAAGATCATCCATTCTTGGCAAAGGAAACTGATGCTTGATGGTTATCCTATTTATAGCTCGAGAGTCTGTACACATCCTCCACTCTCCATCCTTCTTTGGTGACAGTATTGTAGGTACTACACATGGACTTAGGCTCTCCTGGATCAACCCCTTCCTCAATAGCTCTTGAACCTTTCTATTTAGCTTCTCAATTTCAGTAGGAGTCATTTTGTGAGCAGCCTTATTAGGCAAACTAGCTCTTGGGATTAAATCTATGTGATGATTGATTTGCCTTACTAGTGGCAGTCCTTCTAGAACATTATCAGAGATGACATCTCCAAACTGACCTAGTAAATCTGAAACTTCAAGTGGTATTTCACTACTACCTTCTTTATGTTTCCTAGGAATCAAAGCATAGCACATACACTAATGTTTGATGCCATCTAAAAACTTCCTTCCATCAACAAGACAAATCCTAGCACTGGTACATACCTTTTCACCTTCCTTTTTCATGGGCTTCAATTTGTGTCAAACTCCATCCTTTGTTAGAGAGTATGTGTTTACATGACCATCATGTATAGTATGCCTATCAAACTACCATGGTCTACCCAACAATAGATGGCAAACATCTATTGGAATAACATCACAAAGAATTTCATCATGGTAACTCCCAATTTTGAACTTCACTAAACATTTTTCCCTTACCAAGACCTTATGATCATCTTTCACCCAAGTAATCTAATAGGGATGGGGGTGTTTCTCTGAGAAGAACCTCCTTATAGCAATATCGTGAGAATGCTCGAAATAACAGAATACAAAGTGATAGCAGAACTCAGAATAAATCTACTGATCGCAGGCCACTTCGAGGGGGTAACCTCCTTTGAGCAAGCTCAATACAATAAATTCGTCCGTACCCATCAAGGGCCTCAACCTATTCTTATATACTGGGTACGATCTAGAAAAGTAATACTACCTATGCATGTGGGATAATAAAATAAACTCACGGGACGACTTACAAAGCATATGCGTCCAACAACTCTACTCTAACAAAATAAATAGAAGGAACACACAGGTTCCTAACATCCCCTCTCCCTTAGAAAAAAGCTTTGTCCTCAAAGCTTAAGGTGTGGAAATTGTTGTTGAATCTGAAGAAGGGGTTCCCAGGTAGCATCCTCTGGTTGCATGCCATGCCACTGAATCAAGACCTCAGAGATGGAGCGAGAGCGAAGCTGGCGAGTGCGCTGGTCAATGATTGCCACCGGCTCCAGGATAATGGATCCTTCCGTATCCATTTCAGGGAGAGTAGTTTGTGCTCTGACAGTGGTACCCAGAACTTTCTTTAGACAAGAAACATGAAAAACTGGATGAATGCGGGAAGAAGGAGGAAGTTCCAGTTTATAAGCAACTGAACCAATCTTCTGCAGAACCTGATAAGGCCCATAAAATTTTGGGGCCAGCTTATGACGCCCTTTCAGCTTTAGGTTGGATTGTTTGTATGGCTGTAGACGAAGAAAAACCATATCCCCAACTTGAAATGAGCGCTCAGAACGGTGTTGATCTGCTTGCTGTTTCATCCGATTACGGGCCATGTGAAGATTATCCTGTAAGGTACGAAGAATCTGATCCCTGCTGCGGAGAACTATGTCAACTGCCTGGACTGGTGAGCTGTTGGGAGTGTAGGGAAGGAGCACTGGAGGTGCCTGACCATAGACTGCTTCATATGGAGTCATTTTAGAGGCAGTGTGGTAAGAGGTATTGTACCACCATTCAGCTAAAGGGAGCCACTTGGCCCACTGATGTTGCTGTTCGGAAGTGAAGCAACGAAGATAAGTTTCCAAGCATTTATTGACAATTTCCGTTTGACCATCAGTTTGTGGGTGATAGCCCGAACTCATCTTCAGTTTGGTGCCAGTTTTCTGAAACAGTTCAGTCCAAAAATGACTGGTAAAAGTTGCATCACGATCAGAGACAATGGAAGAAGGGAGTCCATGAAGACGAAATATCTGGTCCATGAAGATTTGTGCAACAGACGAGGCAGTATAGGGGTGGCTGAGGGCACAAAAATGACTATATTTCGAGAGAGGATCAACCACAACCAAGATCACTGTCTTGCCACCGGATTTAGGAAGCCCTTCAATGAAATCCATAGAAATATCAGTCCAAATCCGTGTAGGGATGGGCAATGGTTCGAGCAAGCCAGGAAGGAGGGTCGTTTCACCCTTGTGGCGTTGGCAAGTATCACATTCAGCCACCATCTGTTGAATCGTCTGTTTCATTCCTTTCCAAAAGAAGTTTCTCCTTGCTCGCTCATAAGTTTTGAGGAAGCCTGAGTGCCCTGCTGAAGGAGAAGCATGGAGTTCATAAAAAATAGCCTGATGTAGAGCTGGGTTCTGAGGAAGCACTAGCCGACCCTTGTATCGAAGAGAAGCACCATCCCAAGAGTAATGTGGTATAGCAGAAGGATTATTGGCTAGCTGGTGAATGATTTGAGATAAAGAAAAGTCACTGTCATAGCCCTGCTGAACAGACGCTAACCAATTGGGAATGGGCTTAGAAATAGCGGAAAGGGAAGCTTGATTATCAAATGTGCGAGAAAGAGCATCTGCCACAATATTCTCCTTACCCTTCTTGTAGGTGATCTCATAATCATACCCCATGAGTTTGCTGACCCATTTCTGTTGTGTAGGAGAGGATACCCGTTGTTCCAGGAAGTATTTTAGACTTTGGTGATCGGTTCTGATGCAAAAATGACTCCCTAAGAGGTATGGCCGCCACTTCTGTACAGCATGCAAAATAGCCATCATTTCTTTTTCATAAGTAGAGAGGGCTAGATTCTTACCAGAGAGGGCTTTGCTAGTGAACGCAATAGGATGGTCATCTTGCAGGAGAACAGCACCCAATCCATTGCCGCAAGCATCACTCTCAATAGTGAAGGGTTTGGAAAAATCTGGCATCACGAGAACAGGTGTACTGCACATAGCCTGTTTCAGTTGTTCAAATGCAGTCTCAGCAACAGGGGTCCAAGAGAAGGCATCCTTTTTTAACAGAGCTGTCAATGGTGCTGCAATTTTCCCGTAATCTTTGACAAACTTGCGGTAGTAGCCAGTCAACCCCAAAAAACCCCGAAGGCTCTTGAGAGTTTTAGGATGCGGCCAAGTTTTCATGGCATCTATTTTTGTAGGATCCACCCGCACTCCATGGTGTGCAACAATATGCCCGAGATACTCCACTTCCTCCTGGCCAAACACACATTTAGATAGTTTTGCACAGAGTTGATGATCAGAGAGAAGTTGCAAGACAAGCTCCAGATGATGGAGATGCTCAGCCCAAGTTTTGCTATATATGAGGATATCATCAAAGAAGACCAGAATAAATTTCCGGAGGTATGGTCGAAATATGTTATTCATCACTGCCTGAAATGTTGAAGGAGCATTCGTGAGGCCAAAGGGCATGACTAAAAATTCATAGTGACCATCATGTGTGCGGAAGGCAGTTTTAGGTATATCCTCCTCATTAACCCGAATTTGATGATACCCAGAACGAAGATCTAACTTGGAGAAAAAATGAGCCCCATGAAGTTCATCAAGAAGTTCATCAACAACTGGAATGGGAAACTTGTCCTTTATAGTGAGATGATTAAGTGCTCGGAAATCAATGCAGAGTCGCCATGACCCATCTTTTTTGCGAACAAGCAGAACTGGAGAAGAAAAGGAACTGGTACTAGGGCGAATAATACCTTGCTTCAGTAAGTCACGGACAAGTATCTCGATTTCGGTCTTCTGATGAAATGGGTAGCGGTAGGGCCTGATGTTGGGCGGAACACTGCCAGGAAGGAGCTGAATACGGTGGTCCTCTGGACGAGAAGGAGGTAATCCCACAGGTTCAGCAAATATACCAGAATACTTGTCCAAAATGTGTTGGAGATCGGCAGGAGTGCTAGAGACTGCTGATGGCTGCATCTGAATGGAATGGAGCTGAGCGATGACACCATGTGAATTCTTCTTAAGAAGTTTTTCCATACGGTGTGAACTGATGATGCTGAGAGACCCTGGTTGTAAGCCTTTCAAAGTGTGTTGGTGCCCCTCGGCTGAAAACTGCATCCAAAGTTCAGCAAAATCCCAGAGAATGGGGCCAAGAGTGCGTAACCATTGGGCACCCAAAACCACATCACAGCCACCTAAGGGTAAGGCAAACATGTCAGAGCGCATGTTATAATCTCCAATAGAGAGACGCACATTGCGACATTTCCCTTTACAAGGTAAAGTGCCCCCATTGGCAATCATGACTTCAAAGCTAGAGCAGGGATGGATAAAGCAATCAGCCTGTTTGGCTATGTGTGGATCAATGAAGTTATGAGTGCTACTAGAATCAATGAGTATAGTAAGAGGAATCTTCTTGAAGAAACCCTGGACCCGCATGGTTTGTGGAGTAGTGACTCCTGCCAAAGCATGGATAGATATCTCTGGTGGAGCTTCTGGGGAAGGAGGTTCAGGTTGGTGAGGCTCAACCTCAGCATCCACTGTTTCCTGAGCATCTACATATTCTTCCAGTTCCGGTGGAGAATCCACATCCAAGAGATAGAGCTTTTGCTGAACACATCTATGGCCCCGAGACCATTTCTCATCACAATTATAACAAAGCCCTTTGTCTCGCCTAACTCGCATCTCTGTTTCAGACAAGTGCTTGATCGGAGTAGTTCTGGGAGCTGGTATGACTGGAGGGTTGTGAGAACCTGTATTTCTGAATGGAACAAAATTAGATCTGGAGCGTTGTAGAGCACTAATCTTGTCTTCCGCTAACTTAGCCAACCCAAGGGCTTCCATCATTGTAGTAGGTCGAAACATTTTGACTTCTGAGCGAAGTGCATCCTTCAGACCACTGACAAAACAACTACGGAAGAATTCATCAGACAAGCCCTCTGTGTGATTAGCTAATTTTTCAAACTCTGTCTGGTATTCTCTTACAGTGCCTGTTTGATGCAGTTTAGTGAGTGCTCCTGTGAAATCATCAAAGGAACTAGGGCCAAAGCGCTCCAAAATGAGGGTGCACAATTCGCTCCACGTTGGGCCTACATTAGCCTTGATGTACCAACGGAACCATTGAAGAGCTTCATGTTCCAAATGAAAAGATGCAAGGGAGACTTTGTGGTTATCCAAAGTATTATGCAAGCTGAAATACTGCTCTGCCCTATAGATCCATCCAGTCGGATCAGAACCATCGAAGTGTGGAAAATCAAGCTTTGGTCCACGGAAATTGCCAGAAGAGGACCCAGTATCTCCTGAATGGTTTCGGCTCATGGCTGACTGCTGAAAGTTAAGACCCAGAATTTTGTCATCCAGATCTTGAAGTCTGGTTTTGAGGGATGCAATTTCCTCTTCCATGATTTTTGCTCCTGTACGCGTAACAACCATAAAACAAGGTTGTTTTTTTTTTTTTTTTTTTTTTTTTTTTTTTTTTTTTTTTTTGAAATGGGTAGAAGATGAGAAACAAAAACTTTTTTAGTTACGGCAAACTTGGATTTGGGTAAAACTCATATAGGAAATGGGTGTTCGACGGGTGGTGGGAGACTATCTGGGGACAAGGGAAAAAGAAAAATGAGGGTTTCAAGGGTAGGGAGGCGAAATGAGGCGAACAGTCCAAGAGGGATAAGGGAGCAAAATGAGGAATTGAATCTTGTGGCTCAGTTTGGTGGCGATTGGATGAGAGGTGAAAAAGATAGGGCAAACCCTAAAATTAGATAAATGAGGGATTTAAGGCTTTGATATGTAAAATTTGGGGTTGGGTCGTCAAGGAAGGAAGTATGCGAAATGATATTGCAGATGTTCTGCGGAAGTATGAGCAGAAACAGAAAGCAAACAAGGAAGCTACGACTAAAAAACAGAAAAAATTCACTCAGACAGAACAACTGAAAAGAGTTATTGCAATAACAAGAGATATTAGAAGTGAGAGGAACCTGAAGGCCACGACAGAAAAAAATTTGATGTAATTTCCACCCAGCGAGCCCAAGAGAGTGCTCTGATACCAGATGAGAAGAACCTCCTTATAGCAATATCGTGAGAATGCTCGAAATAACAGAATACAAAGTGATAGCAGAACTCAGAATAAATCTACTGATCGCAGGCCACTTCGAGGGGGTAACCTCCTTTGAGCAAGCTCAATACAATAAATTCGTCCGTACCCATCAAGGGCCTCAACCTATTCTTATATACTGGGTACGATCTAGAAAAGTAATACTACCTATGCATGTGGGATAATAAAATAAACTCACGGGACGACTTACAAAGCATATGCGTCCAACAACTCTACTCTAACAAAATAAATGGAAGGAACACACAGGTTCCTAACATTCTCCCTCTTAAGCTTTAGCTTAGAGACCATCTCCTCTGATACCAAGTTATTAGTGCTACCACCATCAATGATCACATCACAACATTTATGCTCACACTTGCACCTAGTATGGAATAAACTCCTCCTTTGTCCTGGTTCAATCTCGCCACTTAGTAGGACCCTTTCATTTACTAAAGTCTCTCCTCTTTTTGCATCCTCTAAATGTGATGATTGTGCATCCTCATCCACATGAGCAACCCTAGCTTGACCCTCAGCTCTCCTATCTATCCTTCGTTGTTGTTGAAGGCATTCAAAGGCAAGATGACCTTCTTCATTACAATGGAAATAGGTACCATGGAAGCCTCCTCTTCCTTGTCCACTTCCTCTACCTCTTCCTCTTTAATTTCCAAAGTCTTGATCATGGGAGCAGTTGAAACCCTCGTTCCTCTGGTTCCTGCTAGTACCCACATCTTCATTTTTATTTGGGGTTTTATTTGAGCCTTTAAGTGACCTACCACTACCCCTTCCTCCTTGACCATGCCCTCTTTATCTCCTTTCAAATCTTTTATTTAACTTCTCTTCAACTCATAGGGAAAATTGGTATGCCTCCTCAATGCTAGTCATTCTTACCAGACTTAATTGCTCCTGGATGCTAGGT